>JAMKQA010017903.1:0-31595 GCA_024699735.1 Posidonia australis | reverse complement strand
AGATACCATATAAATGGATTATTTATTCATGGCAAATTTAGCTCAATTAAGGATTTACTTGGCTTATTTCCCAGATACCATATTTTACTTGGCAAATTCATGGCAAAATTGGAGATAAAAATGAATTGTTAGTCATGTGTATTATATAGAATTGTGTTTGGTAAACTTGCAGAAGGAAGGACCCAGGACCCCTTTATGTAACATGATAGCCTTTCTCAAAGACATTGAAGTGGGTCCTTATGTAAGAACAGACAAGAGTACATGTCTATATTCTACAAGCTACAAATAAAAGAAACCTCATTACGTTCAGTACTTCAGAAGAAACATAGGACAATATAGTGTTGTGTATGATGTTCAACCTTTGCATCAGCACCAAGTTTTGACTTCTGAAAGAAGGATAAAAGCCTATTATGCATGCTAAAATAAACAAGTGTAAACTAAATAAGAAGGAAAAAAACTGATTAGTTTGCTCCATCTAGTTGAGGACACTTACAGCCAGTATATCAGCCCCCATTGCATATGCACATACACATACTAGGTTTTCCATGAAATTTCATACACATACTAGGTTTTCCATGAACTATACATGTTCTGGCTATTAAAAAAACATGCATACAACCCACGCAAATGCACCACATAACTCGCTGATTAGCTTGCCTCTATAAACCCATTTTAACGGGCATTTGAATCAGTATTACTGGTTACCTGGCAATGTCGATGGAACTGGAATTGGAATGCACCGTCGAGGACCTTACGGATGAGTAACTAGAACTGGGACGCACCGTTGAGGACGCACCGTCGAGGATATACCGTCGAGGACCTTACGGATGAGTAACTGGAACTGGAACTGGAACTGGGACGCACCGTCGAGGACGCACCATCGAGGAGATACCGTTGAGGACGCACTGTCGAGGAGGTCAGAGCACTGTCGCGGAGGAGAGGCGGAGGAGAGAGTGAATTTAGGGTAAGAGAGGCAGACGACTAAATGTCCCGAGTTAGGGTATTTTAAACCTAAATTAGCGAGGACTTTAACGAGGACATTTCCTCGCTATGTACTTGCAAAATGAAAAGCAAGGACATTGCGAGAAAAAATCCTCGCAAAAAACTCGCTATGTTATTGCGAGGTAATTTCCTCGCAAAATCCTCAGTATATGTCCTCGGTATAATATTGCGAGGACTCTTCCTCGCTAAGTCCTTGCTCATTGTCCTCGCAAAATCTAATTTTTCTTGTAGTGTTAGAGGGGATACCCCAAGTTCGTAGCTTGTCACAATCGCTTTCCATCAATTTCCCTATCCACTGTCGGAGAACATTTGAGCAATGTGGCGATATGACCATCGTGGGAAAACCCATGATCGAATAGGGAAGCTTCGGCTTTTTCTTGACTCAGGCCACACCAAACTGGGAAGAAGAACTCCTATGGAACATCATCAAAATATTTACTTTTGATTAGACAAAGGGCTTTGCTCCATACAATCGTAACTTAAGAAGTCTAATGCAGATAGAAAGTGCTATCTAAATGCTTTTAAAATAAGGAAGAGCAACCTAAGGCTGTGGAAACCATTCAATGACCATCAGTACATAGCAATCCAAACTACAGGCTATTAAGCGGTTTAACTCGAGCGCCAAGCCTTGAGAAAAGATCCATGCCACCATCTAGACCAGATCAAGTGTCAAATCAGAAAGAATTAGCCATCAAACCCTGATGGCCGAGATTGCTTGGTGACAGAGTCGACATTGAGTACTCAAAGAATCAACCGTTCCACTTAACCTCAAGAGGAATACAGTACTGTTTGACGATACTTTTTACATAGCTGGAATGATTACTCGGAAGCTATGTATAAGACAAGGAAAGGATCTTGCTAATTCTGCCGGAACAAGATCGAGGTCGGAAGTTGTGGTTATAACCCCCCAATACTTTGCCATGAATCGTCGTGTTTTGTGATTCATCTCTCTTGGATTTACTAGAGATCCTATTCAGATCTTGGATGGATAAGGTTGCTGGTGTCCTTGTTCTTGGGCTTGAGAAACAAAGCAGTCAACATGTCCTATATGAAGATACTGTCCCAAAGTGGATCTACCAATAGGCAGCCGACATGCCCCTGGTTGACAAGGGAGGTTATCACCATAAAGGCAGTTGGCATGCCCCTAGTTTATAACAACCTCTGCTAGGTCTTTAGCCAAAGAGCAACTGACATACCCTTGCTTGACGAAGGAGATTGTCACCATAAAGGCAATTGGCATGCCCCTGGTGTACGGTATCCTCTACCAGATTTGTAGCCAAAGAGCAGCTGACATGCCCCTGGCTTAAGACCTAGCACGACCTTGCAAAGTGAATGAATGATTATGAATGTAGGAATTGTAGTGTCATATTATATCACCCTCAGAACTTTGGAACGCTAATAATGCCTGTTATGAGAAGAGGGGAAGACCTCAATTCACAAGACACTACCCAGACTTCTAGGCTGTTAGTGGCTCTCCAGAATGGGTAATTCAGTAGGTTAGGCTCCGTGCCAAACTATTGGGGACTTAACCTACTTTTTAACTTTTAACTCATTCTTTCTCCCTCTTAGGCTTGTAGGCTCGCTCTAACCCTTGTTTGGGGGTAATGGGCATCCTGATTTGGAGGGAACTGTTGGAATTGTATGTGAAGGGTGGCTAGCCCCTTTGGTCATTTAGATTCTTTGGATGCTTGCTTCAACTCCTCCCCAAGGTATGTGATAGGGGTAGGGTTGACCTACTTGCGTCTCTCAATTTGGGTTAGCTTCTGCCTTCAACTTCTATCTCCTTTTTTCTTTTACGCCCTTGTGGATGTATTTATTTTTCTATTTTGGCTCACACTCATACTCACTCCTAACATTTTAACTCCCTCTGGAGGTGTAAGTCCCAAGGGGAGTTTGGACATTTTGCCTGACCATGGTTGGGTGGTGGCACCCTCACCTACTAGAAGGTCTAGGTAGTATCAACTGAAGAGGTATAGACCCTTCTCAAATAGGCTAGCTATTCCGATTTTCATCATCGGGCTTTGATGCGGATGCACTTTTGCATGGATGCATGTTTTGTTTTGTTTTTTTTCATTTATTCATTTCTTTTTCTTTTCTTTTCTTTTTGATGCAATGCATGCGTAACGAGTGCAAAAGGGAAAAAATAAACATGAGTTTAGAGAAAAAAGCAAAAATGTGTGAGTAAAACGAATAAAACATGCATGAATGCTACTAGAGTGCTTTGCAAGGTAAGGATGCGGCTCTCCATCATTGGTTGTACTTCTTTAAGTAACATGAATTGACCGGCTCTGACTGCTCAATGTGGTCCATGTCTTCGAGGATTACCACTCCTCCGGAGAATACTTGTTTGATGATATAAGGGCCATGCCAATTGGGTCTGAATTTGCCGTGAGAGTCGGGGAGATGGATGGCCCATAAGACCAAGTCTCCAGGCGCAAAACCCCTAAGACGGACTTTCTTCTGATTGGAACTTGCCATCCTCCTTTGATAACACTGAGCATGGTGTAGGGCCTGCAGTCGATGTTCATCTATCCAATTCAACTACGCAAAGCGATAGCCCAACCATTCAGCCTCTTCTAGTTCTGCTTCTTTCAAGATCCTCAAAGAAGGGATTTCCACCTTGACTGGTAGCACGGCCTCCATGCCATACACTAAAGAAAAAGGTGTGGTGCCTGTGGATGTTCGGATTGAAGTTCGATATGCCCACAATGCATAGGGAAGCTTTTCATACCAATCCTAGTGAGTCTTTGCCATCTTCTTAAGTATCTTGATAATGTTCTTGTTGGCTGACTCAACCGTTTCCATTCATCTAAGGGCGGTAAGGTGAAGATCATGGATGCTTAATGTTGAAATTCTATAAATAATCTTCGACCCTCTTGGCTATAAAGTTCTTCCCATTATCTGATATTATTGCATGTGGGACCCCATACCGGGATATGATGTTATTCTTCAAGAACTTCTCTATTACTGCAGCAGTAACTATCTTGCGCCTCAACCCACTTTGTGAAGTAACCAATGGCCACCAGAATAAAATGATGCCCATTAGATGCTGCCGGATGAATGGCACCGATAACGTCAATTCCCCAAGTGGAGGAAGGCCATGGTGATGACATGCTGTGAAGTTGTTGAGAAGGAGCATGAATTAGATTCTCGTGGATCTGGCAAGCATGACACCTTCGCACAAACTGACAACAATCTGCCTCCATGGTCGACCAATAATAGCGTTGCAGCATGATCTTCTTGGCTAACAAAACTCCATTCATGTGTGGCCCGCATTTCCCGGCATGGACTTGTAACATAATGGCATCGGCCACTTTCTTATCCAAGCATCTCAAGAGGGTTAGAGGATCTCCTGAACAAATGACCAGCCCCGAGTACATAGCTGGATGCCAAGCGTTTCAAAGTCCTTGCTTCTATTGCTGACACCTTAGGAGGGAGGTTCCCGGTTTCCAGAAGAACCTTAATGTCATGGTACCACGGGAGCTCTTCCTGTGGGTCTGCTTCTTCTATGCTCATGCAGTGTGCTGGTTGATCTATACATGTAACTGACACATCAACTGCACGGTCTTCTGGTATCGAGTGCCAAGATGCTAAGGTTGCCAAAGCATCCGTGTATGCATTCTTGGGCCTATTCATAAAGGAAAAATGAACATCCTAAAATTCTGCCACAAGCTTCATAAGATAGGCATAGTATTGGATGAGCTTTTGATTCTTGGTCTTCTAGTCGCCGTTGACCTGTGCGGTAACCAACATGGCATCACCACACACAAGTAACTTGCGAACACCATGCTCCAAGGCCATCTGAAGTCCCAATATGCATGTCTCATATTCAGCTTCGTTATTTGTGCTTTTGAAATTTAATTTCCTTGCGTAAGGAGTCATCTGGCCTTGGGGGGTTACTAGTACTGCGCCAATGCCCATTCCTCATTTGTTGACTGCGCCGTCAAAGTACAAGTGCCATTGATCCTTCTCCTCGGCCATCTCTGATTCATCATCATCATCCTCGACGAATAACACGTCTTCGTCTGGAAATTGGGTCCACAAAGCTTGATACTCTGGTATAGGTAGCTCGGCTAGATGGTCTGCCACTACTTGCCCCTTTATGGATTTTTTGTGTAATGAAGGTGATGTCATATTGGGACAACAACACCTGTCACTTGACACACCGTCCTACAAGTGCCGGCTTCTGGAGCAAATACTTGATAGGGTCATGGCGACAAAGAAGAAGGACTGGGTATGCCATCATATAATGCCTTAGGCGTAGAGCTACCTAGACTAGAGATAACCAGACATTCTCTATGGTTGTGTATCTGGCCTTGCAATCATTGAACTTCTTACTCAGATAATATCTCGCCCTTTCCTTGCGACCACATTCATCATGCTGGCCTAATACTACTCCCATGGAATGTTGGGTTACGAATAGATAAAGGAGTAGGGGCCGCCCTGGCTTTGGTGGGACCAAAACTGGAGGTCAGGCTAACACCTGCTTAATCTTGTCAAAGGCTGCCTGACATTCCTCGTTCCAACCAATTTGTGCATTCTTCCTCAGGAGCTTGAACATTGGCTCGCATATTGGTGTGAGCTGTGCTATGAATAGGCTGATATATTGCAGGCGACCCAACAATCCTCTGACTTCCTTCTCCATAGTTGGGGGAGGCATGTCAATTATGGCCCGGGCCTTATAAGGATCGACCTCGATTCCCCTTTGGTTGATGATGTGGCCAAGAAGCTTGCCAAATGAAACCCTAAAGGCACATTTACTGGGGTTAAGGTGGAGCTTGTATTTACATAGATGATCGAACAACTTCCTCAGGTAGGCTAGATGATCCTGGGGCTCTTTGGATTTAGCTATCATATCATCAACATAAACTTCGACCTCTTGGCGCATGAGGTCATGGAATAACATTGTCATAGCTCTTTGATATGTAGCTCCAGCATTCTTTAGCCCAAATGGCATCACCTTGTAGCAAAAGATTCCCCATAGGGTGATGAACGATGTCTTCTCCATATCTTCTTCTGCCATCTTGATCTGTTTGTAGCCTGAGACTCCATCCATAAATGATAGCATTTTATGGTCAGCTGTGTTGTCTACAAGGATGTCAATGTGAGGTAGCGGGAAGTCGTCCTTTGGACTCGCCCGGTTGAGATCTTTATAATCAATGCACATGTGAACCCGTCCATCCTTCTCTTGGACTTGGACAACGTTTGCAAGCCATTCTTGGTACAGGACGACTTTAAGGAAGTCCACCTTATGCTGCTTCATAATTTCTTCCTTAAGTTTAAGCAGCTACTAGGGTCGCCATCTTCTGAGCTTTTTCTTGACGGGCTTAACATCTGGTTTCAATGGTAGATTGTGTACTGCTACCTCTACATCCAGACCAACCATGTCACTATAAGTCTAGGCAAAGACATCTATGTATTCCTTGAGGAAGGCGATGAATTCTGCCCTTAATTGTGGGGTGAGCTTTGTACTGATGCATAATTCTTTGACATCGTCAGCGGTCCAGATGTTCATGAGCTCGGTCTCCTCCACATGGAGATTCTGGCCTTCTGGGTCATTATCATGGTGCTGGAATTCTGCTAGCGCGTCTTCATCCCCAGGTGCACCATTGTCATCCTCCTTTTCATAGGCCACGAGCTCGGACAACATCTCCTTCTGGAAGGTAGGATCCACTATATCGAAGGTGCAAATTTGCTCCGATGCTTGGCCCTTTTGACGACGAAGGAGAGTTACACTAACTCTCATATTCTTGTACTGGCGGCAAGCAATCTCTGTGTCACCCTATTTTGTATCCTCTCTCGAGTCAAATGTTTCTTGACTCTGTGATGCTGATTTTTTTGGTTTTTCTAATTTTTTTTGGATTTCTGGATTTTCTATTTTTTTTGGATTTTCTTTGCTATTTACAAGGGGTATTGCTGATTGGCGGCTGTCCTGATGTTGACTGATTAGAGTGATGCTGCCTACGTTCTTCCCTAAGGTCAGCTTAGGGTCTTTTTTTTGGCCCCCACATTGCGTAAGGTGGGGCTTGAGCTACTGGTACCATCTAGACCCGCCTCCTGGCTGCTGAGTGATTAACTCGTCTGGTCTAGTGTAAACTGTCTCTTCTCCTTCTTTTAGAACCATGATAGTGGAATGATCCTGGGTTTGCTGTGGCGAGGGAGAGGCTGCTTCGATCATTGCTACTTTGCCTTTTCGGCACCTTACTTCCTCTATGGTATCCTTCTTTTCAGAGAAGTAGTCCTCGATGCTTACACATTCGACTATGCTTCACGAGATGTCTCACTTTATCTTCGTCGAGTCAGTACTTTGCCAAGGACTAAGAATGCCAACACTAACAAAGTTAGTGCAAGCGGGAGAGTGGTTCAGCTTCGATTTCTGCAAGTTTCGAGAACTTTCTTCTTGACATAGCTATTCATAACTGAGTCCTACTCGATCTCTTCGCTCCTCAGTGGCAACAGGCTCTGCAATCTCCTGACTGTACTTCACGAGAGGTGTCCCCTTCTTATATCCCCAATGACGACATAAATTCTCGACCATCTTGGAGGGGTTGCTACTGACAGGTGGGTAGTTGCCACGTTCAAATTCGAGAATGAAATTAGCCAGCTCAAACCGATTAACCCGGTATAGAAGATCTGAGGGCTTGGACTCAAAAGAGACAGTCTGATGGTACAAGGTTGACATTGCATCGATCTTCTCCTTCTCATAGTTTTCAGCCATGACGGTAACAATATCATCGCCCCAGCTGAACTTTATCATTCGATGGAGAGTCAATGGGATGACCTGATGCTTGTGGAGTCAAGGGTGCCCAAGTAGAAGATTAAACGAAGGTTCAAGATCCACAACGTAGAATTCCATGTCAAACTCAGTCGGACCGATGACAAGAGGGATTACCAACAGGCCTAACGCATTGTGGTGCGTGTTGTCGAATGACGTCATCCCTTTTACCACTAACACAATATCTTGGCTTTGAATCCGAGCTTACTTGCTGTACCTGTCAAGGTCGGAATTCAAAGGCAAGGGGGTGGCACCGAGATTCATTAGTCCACATAGAACCTGGGATGGGACCATCTAGACTTCGTCTGGTAGTCTAAAAGAAGAAGGAAAAGGGCCTTGAATCCGCCGGTTAGAGGTTGGAATTCAAAGGCAAGGGGGTGGCATCGAGATTCCTACATCCGGATCAAAACTAGGATGGGACCATATAGACTTCGTCTGGTAGTCTAGAAGAAGATTGAAAAGTGGCCTTGAATCCGCCAGTCTGGGTCGGAATTCAAAGGCATGGGGTGGCACTGAGATTCGTCAGTCCGGATCAAACCTGGGATGGGACCATCTAAACTCCCTCCGGTAGTCTAGAAGAAGATGGAAAAGTGGCCTTGAAATCGCCTGTCAGGTTTGGAATTCAATGGAAAGGGGGTTGCACCGAGATCCATCTGTCCTAATCGAACCTGGGATTAGACCATCTAGACTTCGTCTGGTAGTCCTGAAGAAGATGGAAAAGGGCCTTGAATCCACCGTTCATGGTCGGAATTCAAAGGCAAGGGGGTGGCACTGAGATTCGTCTGCCCGGATCAAACTTGGGATGGGACCATCTAGACTCTGTCCAGTAGTCTAGAAGATGATGAAAAAAGGCTTTGAATCCGTCGATCAGGGTCGAAATTCAATGGCAAGGGGGTGGCACCGAGATTCGTCCATTCGGATCGAACCTGGGATGGGATACTGGGATCCCTCCTACCTGGTATAGATGCCTATGATGGCTTCGTTCATCTAGGCTTTGGTGACAAAAATGAAATAACATTCTCGGCTATTTGTTGGGTACACCCCAGCGCATTGTCAATAGGAAGACGAAGGCAGAAGTTTGAACCAGCCAAGCACATGTTACAATCATGACAATTCCAGCTTCAAATCAACCATAAGCATCCAATCAAACTGATACAAATGTTTCAATGAACCTACTATAGTAATCAAATACAATGTAGTGATTATACTGTTCAACAAATAATACGTCACTGATATCAAGACTCTGCATCATCCCTGGACCTCTTAGAGCCTCTAGCTTTGGCAAATAGTGTATGGCTTGGAGGTGCTCCACAGATCGGCCAGGTTTCTTCAATTTCGGCTTCATAATCAGTTGAACAACCCTTCCCTTTTATGACTGTGAGGATGTCCGCTAGAATGGAGCCATTTAACAGGCGTGATAGCTCCTTAGTCATGACATAAGTGCTCAAAGGGTACTCCTGAAAGCGAGCTGGCATTAACCCTTGAACGAAGGAATCCTGTTGGTATCCGAACTGCCACATCACCCGAATTGGATGATACTCAACACCACCAGTCAACCCTGGTAGGATGATAAGCTGTAGATCGGCAATATTGAAAAAAGCCTCAAAATTATGAGTTGTCAAAGGAATGATGCGCTAGGTCACCTTGTCTTCTGTCAAGCTCTCCAGCTGCTTATACTCTTTGTGAATTGATGTGAGGGTGTGAGCATGACCGCTTTGGCAATAAGATTGGAAGGCTGACCATTGAGGGCGTAAGATCTCCACACCCAAATGAGTGGCCAACCACACTTGTACAAAAGCTCTGCAACCATAGAAATGTCAACAATAGCGTAATGACCGGTCTAGGGCCCTGTAAGTCTCTACCAGGATAACTAGAGCCAAGTCCATTTGACAGGTTACCACTACCAAAGCGATCTTTGCAACCTCGATGTTCACAACGGTCCGACCGTGGCTGAAAACTAGCTCGCCTAAGAAACAGACCACAAAACCTTTCAGCCATACCTCATCACCCAGGGAGGTGCGCATCCTGACCACCTTGTCAAAGTATGCCAATTGTAACATTGGAGCTGGCCCATCAGTACAGATGAGTGTACAATCGCCAGTTGCCAGGCCAGTCAGTTCACTCAATACTGAGGAGTATCTGTCTCGCCACATAAATACAGTAGGCCCCATAAGCTTATATTGGCAACAGATCTGGCGGACTTCCTCCAAAGTGGGAGTCAATTTGATTCTTCTGAAGTAGAATACATGGGTAACGGGCTTCCAGAAATGGGCAGCTGCACACAGAAGATATCGAGAAACCTCCATATTTGCAATGTCCAAGAACTTCGAGGGGATACCCCAAGTTCGTAGCTTGTCACGATTGTTGTCTGTCAATTTCCCTATCCACCGCCCGAGAACATTTGAGTAATGTGGCGATATGACCATCGTGGGGAAACCCATGATCGAATAGGGAAGCTTCAGCTTTTTCTTGACTCGGGCCACACCAAACTGGGAAGAAGAACTCCTGTGGAACATCATCAAAATATTTACTTTTGATTTAGACAAAAGGCTTTGATCCATACAATCGTAACTTAAGAAGTCTGATGTAAAAAGAAAGTGTTGTATAAATGCTTTGAAAATAAGGAAGAGCAACCCAAGGCTGTGGAAACCATTCAATGACCATCAGTACATAGCAATCCAAACTACAGGCTATTAAGCAGTTTAACTTGGGCGCCAAGCCTCGAGAAAAGATCCACGCCTCCATCCAGACCAGATCAAGAGTCAAATCAGAGAGAATTAGCCATCAAACCCTGATGGCCGAGATTGTTTGGTGACAGAGTCAACATTGAGTACTCAAAGAATCAACCATTCCACTTAACCCCAAGAGGAATATAGTATGGTTCGACGATACTGTTTACATAGCTGGAATGATTACTCGGAAGTTATGTACAAGCCATGGAAAGGATCTTGCTAAATCTTCCGAAACAAGATTGAGGTCAGAAGTTGTGGTTATAACCCCCCAATACTCCGCCATGAATCGTCGTGTTTTGCTATTCATCACTCTTGGATTTACCAGAGATCCTATTCTGATCTTGGAGGGATAAGGTTGCTGGTGTCCTCGTTCTTGGGCTTGAGTAACAGAGTGGTCAACGTGTCCTATATGAAGATATTGTCCCAAAGTGGGTCAACCAATATGCAACTGACATGCCCTTGGTTGACAAGGGAGGTTATCACCATAAAGGCAGCTGGCATGCCCCAAGTGTATAGCAACCTCTGCTAGGTCTTTAGCCAAAGAGCAGCTGACATACCCTTGCTTGACGAAGGAGATTGTCACCATAATGGCAATTGGCATGCCCCTGGTGTACGGTATCCTCTGCCAGATTTGTAGCCAAAGAGCAACTGACATGCCCTTGGCTTAAGACCTATTACGACCTTGCAAAGTGAATGAATGATTATGAATGTAGGAATAGTAGTGTCATATTATATCACCCTCAGAACTTTGGAACGCTAATAGCGCCTGTTGTGAGAAGAGAGGAAGACCTCGATTCACAAGACACTACCCAGATTTCTAGGCTATTGGTGGCTCTCCAGAATGGGTAATTCAGCAGGTTAGGCTTCGTGCCAAACTCTTGGGGACTTAACCTACTTTTTAACTTTTGACTCATTTCTTTTCTCCCTCTTAGGCTTGTAGGCTATCTCTAACCCTTGTTTGGGGGTAATGGGCTTCCGGATTTGGAGGTAATGGGCTTCCGGATTTGGAGGGAACTATTGGAATTGTATGTGAGGGGTGGCTAGCCCCTTTGGTCATTTAGATTCTTTGGATGCTTGCTCCCCAAGGTATGTGATAGGGGTAGGGTTGAACTACTTGCCTCTCTTAATTTGGGCTAGCTTCTGTCTTCGACTTTTGTCTCCTTTTTTCTTTTGTGCCCTTGTGGATGTATTTATTTTTCTATTTTGGGTCACACTCATACTCACTCCTAACATTTTATCTCCCTTGGAGGTGTATGTCCCTAGGGGAGTTTGGACATTTCGCCTAACCATGGTTGGGTGGTGGCTCCCTTGCCTGCTAGAAGGTCTAGGTAGTATCAATTGAAGAGTTATAGACCCTTCTCAAACAAGCTAGCTATTCCGGTTTTCATCATTGAGCTTTGATGCGGATGCACTTATGCATGGATGCATGTTTTGTTTTTGTTTTTTTTTCATTTCTTCATTTTTTTTTGATGCAATGCATACGTAACGAGTGCAATAGGAAAAAATAAACATGAGTTCGAGAAAAAGCAAAAATGTGTGAGTAAAACGAATAAAACATGTGTGAATGCTACTAGAGTGCTTTGCAAGGTAAGGATGCGGCTCTCCATCATTGTAGTACTTCTTTAAGTAACACGATTTGACCGACTTTGACTGCTCAATGTGGTCCATGTCTTCAAGGATTACCGCTCCTCTAGAGAATACTTGTTTGATGTTATAAGGGCCACGCCAATTGGGTCTGAATTTGCAACGAGAGTTGGGGAGATGGATGGCCCGTAAGACCAAGTCTCCAGGCGCAAAACCCTTGGGACAGATCTTCTTCTGATAGGATCTTGCCATCCGCCTTTGATAACACTAAGCATGGTGTAGGGCCTGTAGTTGATGTTCATCTATCAAATTCAACTACACAAAGCGATCGCCCAACCATTTAGCCTCTTCTAGTTCTGCTTCTTTCAAGATCCTCAAAGAAGGGATTTCCACCTCGACCGGTAGCATGGCCTCCATGCCATACACTAAAGAAAAAGGTGTGGCGCCTGTGGATGTCCGGATAGAAGTTCGATATGCCCACAATGCATAGGGAAGCTTTTCATGCCAATCCTTGTGAGTCTCTGCCATCTTCTTTAGTATCTTGATAATGTTCTTGTTGGCTGACTCAACCGCTCCATTCATCTAGGGATGGTAAGGTGAAGATTGGTGATGCTTAATGTGGAAATTCTGTAAATAATCTTCGATCCTCTTGGCTATAAAGTTCTTCCCATTATCTGATATTATTGCGTGTGGGACCCCATACCGGGATATGATGTTATTCTTCAAGAACTTCTCTATTACTACTGCAGTAACTGTCTTGTATGACGCCGCCTCAACCCACTTTGTGAAGTAATCAATGGCCACCAGAATAAAACGACGACCATTAGATGCTGCCGGATGAATGGCACCGACAACGCTAATTCCCTATGTGGAGAAAGGCCATGGTGACGACATGTTGTGATGTTATTGAGGAGGAGCATGGATTAGATTCCCGTGGATTTGGTAGGCGTGACACCTTCGCACAAGCTGACAGCAATCTGCCTCCATGGTTGACCAATAATAGCCTTGCAACATGATCTTCTTGGCTAATAGAACTCCATTCATGTGTGGGCCGCATTTCCCAGCATGGACTTGTAACATAATGGCATCGGCCTCCTTATCCAAGCATCTCAAGAGCATTTGGTTATAGGTTCTCCTGTACAAATGATTGGCCTTGAGTACATAGCTGGATGCGAAGCGTTTCAAAGTCCTTGCTTCTGTTGCTGACACTTGAGGAGGGAGGTTCCCAATTTCCAGAAGAACCTTAATGCCATGGTACCACGGGAGCTCTTCCTGTGGGTCTGCTTCTTCTATGCTCATGTAGTGTGCTGGTTGATCCATACATGTAACTGACACATCTACTGCACGGTCTTCTGGTATCGAGAGCCAAGATGCTAAGGTTTCCAAAGCATCCGCGTAGGCATTCTTGGCCCTATTCATAAAGGAAAAATGAACCTCCTGGAATTCTGCCACAAGCTTCATAAGATAGGCATAGTATTGGATGAGCTTTTGATCCTTGGCCTTCCAGTCGCCATTGACTTGTGCGATAACCAACATGGCATCACCACCCACAAGTAACATGTGAAACCATGCTCCAAGGCCATCTGAAGTCCCAATATGCATGCCTCATATTCAACTTCGTTAATTGTGCATTTGAAATTTAATTTCCTTGTGTAAGGAGTCATCTGGCCTTGGGGGGCTACTAGTACGGCGCCAATGCTCATTCCTCTTTTGTTGATTGCGTCATCAAAGTACAAGTGCCATTGATCCTTCTCCTCGGACATCTCCGATTCATAATCATCATCCTCGGCGAACAACACGTCTTCGTCTAAAAATTGGGTCCACAAAGCTTGATACTTTGGTATAGGTAGCTCGACCAAATGGTCTGCCACTGCTTGCCCCTTTATGGATTTTTGTGTGACGAATGTGATGTCATATTGGGACAACAACACCTACCATTTGACAAACCATCCTACAAGCATCGGCTTCTGGAGCAAATAAGTCATAGGGTCATGGCGACAAAGAAGAAGGACTGGGTATGCCATCATATAATGGCTTAGGCATTGAGCTGTCGAGACTAGTGTGAGCTGTGCTATGAACCAGCTGATATATTGCAGGCGACCCAATTTTTGGGGGAGGCATGTCAATTATGGCCCGAGCCTTATCAGGATCGACCTCGATTCCCCTTTGGTTGAGGATGTCGCCAAGAAGCTTGCCAAATGAAACCCTAAAGGCACATTTACTGGGGTTAAGGTGGAGCTTGTATTTACGTAGATGATCGAACAACTTCCTCAGGCAGGCTAGATGATCCTAGGGCTCTTTGGATTTAGCTATCATATCATCAACATAAACTTCGACCTCTTGGCGCATGTGGTCATGGAATAACACTGTCATAGTTCTCTGATATGAAGCCCCAGCATTCTTTAGCCCAAATGGCATCACCTTGTAGCAGAAGATTCCCCATAGGGTGATGAACGATGTTTTCTCCATATCTTCTTTGCCATCTTGATTTGATTGTAGCCAGAGAATCCATCCATAAATGATAGCATTTTATGGCTGACTGTGTTGTCTACGAGGATGTTAATGTGAGGTAGCGGGAAGTCATCCTTTGGACTCGCCTGGTTGAGATCTCTATAATCAATGCACATGTGAACCCGTCCATCTATCTTTGGGACTAGGACAACGTTTGCAAGACATTTTGGGTACAAGACGACTTTAAGGAAGTCCACATTATGCTGCTTCATAAATTCTTCCTTAAGTTTAAACAGCCACTGGGGTCGCCATCTTCTAAGCTTTTGTTTGACAGGCTTAACATCTGGTTTCAATGGCAAATTGTGTACTGCTACCTCTACATCCAGACCAACCATGTCACTGTAAGTCCAGGCAAAGACATCTATGTATTCCTTGAGGAAGGCGATGAATTCTGCCCTTAACTACGGGGTGAGCTTTGCACTGATGCGAAATTCTTTGACATCGTCAGCGGTCCCGATGTTCATGAGCTCGGTCTCCTCCTCCACATGGAGATTCGGGCCTTTTGGGTCATTATCATGGTGCTGGGATTCTGCTAGCACGTCTTCATCCCCAGGTGCACCATTGTCATCCTCCTCTTCATAGGCCACGAGCTCGGACAACATCTCCTTTTGGAAGGTAGGATCCACTGTATCGAAGGTGCAAATCTGCTCTGATGCTTGGCCCTTTTGACGATGAAGGAGAGTTACACTAACTCTCGTATTCTTGTACTAGCGGCAAGCAATCTTTGTGTCACCCTATTCTGTATCCTCTCTCGAGTCAAATGTTTCTTGACTCTCTGTTGCTGCTTCTTCACTTATTGCTGATTTTTTTGGTTTTTCTAATTTTTTTTGGTTTTCTTGATTTTCTAATTTTTTTGGATTTTCTTTGCTATTTACAAGAGGTACTGCTGATTGGTAGCTGTCCTGATGCTGACTGATTAGAGTGACACCACCTACATTCTTCCCTAAGGTCAGCTTAGGGTCTTTTTTTTGGCCCCCACCTTATGTAAGGTGGGCCATGAGCTACTGGTACCATCTAGACCGGCCTTCCGGCTGCTGAGTGATTAACTTGTATGGTCTAGAGTAAACTGTCTCTTCTCCTTCTTTCATAACCATGATAGCGGAATGGTCATGGGTTTGTTGTGGCAAGGGAGAGGCTACTTCCATCATTGCTACTTTGCCTTTCTGGCGCCTCACTTCCTCTATGGTATCCTCTGCCAAAACGGCGAGCTGCTCTTGAAACAAAACTTCCATGCTTTGGAGCACCTCATCCATCTGTGCCTCCACAAATGCTCCCTCATCCTCGTCGGATGCGAGATCCACATAATATGCACCCTCTGGACCTCACCAATGGATGTCAATGGTATTGCGTAGGGATCAATGCTCCACGCCAACAATTGGATCTAGGCAAGCATTACTTGTGTCGGAGTGTGCTGGGAAAGAGGATTTGTCACATGATGTCCAACGGAGGCTTCACGACTTGCCTCTGGGACCAATGTTGTGACGGAGGTCATGGTGGGAACTGATGTAGAAGCTGGAACTACTATTGATACAATGACTGAAGCTTTGGTTATGGTTGAAACTGGAACTGTCACATCTGGCATCATGACTGTGGCAGGAACTCATACGGTTGGAACTGATACTGCGGTGACTAGAGTTGAAACTGTGGTTGGGACTGGAATTGCAGTGGGAACTGAACCACAGTGGCTAGAACTGTGACTAGAACTGAAACTGCGGTGGGAGCTGAAACTGTCGTTGCTGGAACTAATACTGCGGTGTCTGGGTCTTCTTCAGAGAAGTAGTCCTCGATGCTTACGCATTCGACTGTGCTTGACGTGATGTCTTGCTTTAGCTCCGTCGAGTCTAAACTTTGCCCAGGACTAAGAATGCCTGCACTAACAAAGTTAGTGCAAGCAGGAGAGTGGTTCGTCTTCGATTTCCGCAAGTTTCAAGAACTTTCTTCTTGACACAGCTATTCATAATCGATTCCTACTCGATCTCTTCACTCCTCAGCGGCAACAGGCTCCGCGATCCCCTAACGGTACTTCCCGAGAGGTGTCCCCTTCTTATATCCCCAACGATGACATAAATTCTCAACCATCTTGGAGGGGTTGCTACGGATAGGTGGGTAGCTGCCACGTTCAAATTTGGGAATGAAATTAACCGACTCAAACCGATTAACTTGGAATAGAAGTTTTGAGGGCTTGGAGTCAAAGGAGACAGTCTGATGGGACAAGGTTGACACTGCATCGATCTTCTCCTTCTTAAAGTTTTCAGCCATGACGATAACGATATTATCGGCCCATTGAACTTTATCATTCGATGGAGAGTCGATGGGATGACATGATGCTTGTGGAGCCAAGGGCGCCCAAGCAGAAGATTAAACGAAGGTTCAAGATCCACGACGTATAATTCCTTGTCAAACTCAGTCGGACCGATGACAAGAGGGATTACCAATAGGCCTAACGCATCGTGGTGCATGTTGTCGAACGACGTCATCCCTTTTACCACTGACACAATATCTTCAGCTTTGAATCCGAGCTTACTTGTTGTACACAAGGGGCATACGTTTACGCCTACGCCATTATCAACCAGAGTAAGGGGAATGCAGAAGTTCTAAAACTGAACGGTTACGAATAATGGCTGGTTGTGATTAATCCCCACTGGCAGTAATTCTTGGGACGTGAAGGAGATAAACTAGGGTGTGGCAATCATACCTACCATTGTCTTGAGGGCTGCAGGTTCTATAGTGGGAGCTACATGTGCGGCCTAGAAGACTCGGAGGAAAGCCTCTTGGTGCTCGGCCGAAGTGTGAATCAAGTCCCAAATGGAAATATCAGCCTTTACCTTCTTAAGTTGAGCAGTTATGTTGGCTACAAGCTTGGCTATGGTGGAAGAGGACTTTGTCAAGGCTTCCTCAGTGGTAGGCTTCACTGGATGGCTTTCCAGCTGTGGTGGATCTACAGTAGGCCGGGTTTGCTTAGGCCTCAAGAGGTGGGACCTTGTATACTCGCCCCAAACGCGTGATCTCGCCACACATCTCTGTGGCATAGTTATAGGGCGTGCGATGGGTATTCTGAGTCAAATTAACGACCACAGGTGCCTTAGTGATTTGCTCTAGCCGAATAAAGGGTAGGCCTGCATCTGGTAAAACTAATAGGGATATAGGTTGGGGAGACTGTGTGGTGGGATGAACTAGCAGGGTGACTGGTGCCATAGATGGAGGGGGTTGTGCTAGTAGGGTCACTGTTGTGGTTGGTAGGGGTGAGTGTGCTAGTAGGATTGCTGGAGCACTAGGTGATAGTGGGTGTGCTAACGGGATTGTTGGATTTTCTGGTCTGGCTATGAGTTGGATCATATTCACCGTGGAGCTCAAACCTTCAAGAAAAGAGTGATACAAAGATTGTGGAAATGGGGTAGACAAATCATGAATCAAATCCGTAGGGTCCAATGTGGGGACATTGGATGGGGTGAGAAAAAGAGCATGGATCCCAAAGGTCCCTGGAGCATTTGGACGGTCATGCTCGAGGAGAGGCTGTCTAACAATGCTAGGGGGATCAGGGACATATGCAGATGCTTGTGTTTGCGCTGGTGTCGATTCCATCTGCTGAGTGTGAATGACAATGACCTTATTGTCAATCAGGTCCTGAATAGCATGCAGGAGTGCGAAGCAACTATCCGTCACGTGCCTTGCGGAGCGATGGAAGTTGCAGAATAAGTCTGCCTTGTACCACCTTGGTAGTGGATGCGGCAGTAGGCGGACTTCCTAGAACTTCAAGAGTGATTGTACCTTTGGGAGGACGACGCTCAAAGGCTCGATCGGAGGTGTGAAGCGGCGCTCTGGGCGACACGATCGTGCCCGACCTTGGTGCGGTGTTGGCCTTGATGGTGCAACGGGATACACTGGCTCGGCGACAGTGGTAATGTGAGAGGTGCGTGGTGCTCTATGCGTGGGTGCATTAACGAAGTGCTGCTAAGATGGGCATCCCGTGTCAACAGGCGCAGTAGGAGGTCCAACGTATGCAATGGCGTTTTGGGGGGATCCCGCCTCTTATTGGCATTACCATTTGTGCCAAAGCTGGTGTTGCTACCACTTGCTCTTGGGACAGAAGCAGGGGACGCGGCTTGTTTGGCAAATGCTGTGAGCACGGGGAAGCTGCCACTACGCAGTGAACTTTCCATACGAGTGCCTGCATGAATTAGTGATGTGAAAGTGGTGATGGATTGTATGCTAAGCAGGGCCCCAGTGGCTAGCTGCGCTCCATGGATAACCATCTCAATGGATTCCTCATTAAAGGGTTTATCCCGTACTTGTGAAGCGAGAGCGCACCAACGCCCAACATACTCTCCAAATGATTCGTGGGGCTTCTGCTTGGTGGCTGCAAGGTCCTCACGCTTAGGGACCAAGTCGAAGTTAAAGGAGTACTGTTCCAGGAACGTCTGACTAAGGTCGTTCTAAGTCTTTATCGAGGCCATATTTAGAGAGGTAAACCACTACAATGCGGGACCAGTTAGACTTTTCTGGAAGAGATGGATCAATAGCCTCTCATCAGCTTGGAGCTGTGCGAGATCTCCGCAGTACACCCTTAAATGCGAAATAGGGCAGCCCTTACCATTGTCCTTTTCGAAATCCAGGACTTTTAAGTTTGATGGGAAAGTAGCCTCTGGGAAATAGCAGAGGTCCCAGATTTGGTAAGTATGGCAGTCTCCTCCCTGCACTTGTCGAAGTGCTTTCTCTAGATCGCCCATCCTAGCCTGGAGGGCATCTAGAGCGGCTGATGAGCATGATGCAGTCAGGGTGGGTCCTGCGTACGCCACATGGGTCGCACCGAGGTGCTCCTTCGGATCCACCATCGCGTTTGCTGGTGTCAGTGCACAATGGTTGGCGTACCCGTGTGTTGGTGCAAAGTGCTGTGGGGGATATGCAGAAACTTGGTTCTGATGCAGGAAGGGAAGGGGAGATGCATGACGTGCGAAGTGAGGTGCAGTGTGAGTGGGATATAGCTGCTGTCCCGAGATGGATCCCGGGAATGAGACATGAGGGTGCTGTGCCCCTACCGAACCCAAAGGCTAACCACCAGGTGCATAGGAGAAATGCTGTGTGGTGACTTGTGAGGAAGCTACAGACGAAACCGATCCCATCGCCACCAAAGTTGAAAAAAGTTGAGGCGATGGCCAGAGAGGTGGTGTAGTGGGTGCAGCATGATATGCAAGCAATGGCAACACAAGGACCTCTGGAACCACCGAAGGAGCAGCAGAAGATGGAAGGATGTAGAAACCCATGCCTTGAAGCTTTTGAGCGAGCTCAAGAAGCTGTGGGTCGGGGAGGGCACGAGACCCGTCGGTAGCAGTACCAGAAACCACAGTAACAGGCATAAAGGATCCCAATGGAGGCGGGACTTCAAACTGTCTAGTAGAGAGAGATCCTATCAAAGAGGTCGCTGCAGGTGGCTGGGTGCTAAAAGTAGCAAATCCAACTAGAGGATAAGACAAGGGCTCGGTCTCCGGAATGTGTAAGGCCGTCATAGTGACAGCCTCGATGACCGGCTCTGCAGTGGAGCGAGCCTGCTAGTTTCTGGTGCCCAAGGAATTCCCGACCATCAGGAAATGATTGTCGGGAGGAGTGGTTGAAGATATCTGTGTCAAAGGAGGGACCGCAGAGGTAGTCACCTCAGGAACACAGAAGTCAAAGGCTCTCCGAGATGCGGGGCCATGGCGGAACGAGAGCGAATAAGAATCATACTACGGCGATAAAGCCAAGGACGGGTCCTAGGACGAGCTATTGTCGGCAGCAACAAGTAACTTAGAAAAAGATGGGCAAGATCTGTCACTAAAGGAGAAATAGAAAACAGGGATGCTCGAGATCTGGCAAAGGAACTCGCTCGCTAACCTGGAAAAAAGAAAACTACTGGCGTTAAAACTAGCAATAAGATGCAGTTGTTATGGTGGCGTGAATGCACATGTGTATGGATGCAACTATTATGCACTCTCTCACCAACTAAGTGTTTCCTAGAAGGCCGTCTACTCCAGGATCACACATGGGTAAATAGGTCTCCGACTCATGGCAAGAAAGTAAGGTCCCTGCTCTAAATCCTGGCCAAAGCGCAGGAAGTGAATGGGTGGTGCGTTGGTGGCCTCGTCTCCTCCAGTAGCATGGTGTTGTACGCTCTACTAGCACCGACATGACCCCGGACAAGGGGGGACAAACTAGCAACACATCCCACGCCAAAGCCATAGAATGGGTTACCAGAATTGGCCTTCGCAACCTATAGGTGGACTCAGGGGAGAAGAATGCATGCACCTATATGAATGAATCATGCATGTATGCTTTGCATTTTTTACGTGCATTTTATTAACTAGGGGGAAAAGTTCAAATTAGTCTCTAGTTTCGCCTTATTGATTGCTTTGAGTTTGTGTGTTTTATTTTAACTAGATGGGGGGAAACAAACATGTCTCTACTCTCTTAGGCATGTCAAGTGCGAAAGGGGAAGAAAACACAAAAGTAAGGCAAGCAAGCAAGCAAACAACAAACAAAAGGCATGATCATGGCATGTGCAAGTGTCGTGGCATCATGATTGTGAAAAGAAAACATCCATCACATCAAAAGACAAGATATATAGCATGTGTGTGCAGTGAGAGAGCAAATGTGTGAAAGAAAGTGTGGAAAGCACACTAAGTAAGCAAACAATCACAAGCAAGGCAAACAAACAAACATATGAAACCAAAGCCTCAAAAAGTAAGTGAAAAGACTAACCTGAAAGCCAGAATCTAGTATCCCCAGCGGAGTCACCAGTTTCTGTGACGGTACCCTGGCCTAGGGCCGTCTGGTGCGGAGTCGCGCTAGAGGGAGGAGGCCACAACCACGACAAGATGGCAAGGTCGCGAGATGGGATGAAATGGAAATGAAATGGAGTCGCCACCTAGACTTTTAAGGGAAAGACGAGGAAAACCACAAACGAATCAAAAAAAGTGAATGAATGAGATGTAAACATGAAGGCTAGATGTCTACTAACCAGAGGACGGGTAACGATTCCTATTACGCACGGGGAAAGTGTTAGGCAACTCCATATGCCTGAGAAACTCGATCTTTCTAGCCTGATTCACTTGCTTGAGGCTGAATGAAATTTTGCTATGCCTAGATTGTGTTCTAATCATGTTGATTTGAGTGCCAAGACAAGACAAAAAGGATGCATAAGAGGGTACGCAAAAACTGCGAAGAAATCCTCGTGAAATGATGAAATCACAAAGTATGAAACAACAAAGAAAATCACATGAAATGACGAAGTTTCTGGCGAGAAAGGCTCAAGAAATCATACAAATCTCAAGAGTGTCAAAAATGCAACTTACTCAAGTCGTTAGAATCAAAGAAAGCATTGCAGAAATCGAGGTGGGAAAACTGCAAAGAAGTCCACGAAAAATAGGAAAACTGTGACATGTGAAGCAATTCACATAAAATGACGATTGTTTTGTAAAGAATGGTTATGAAAACTATATTGAGGTTAAGGGGATCAAAAATGTGACATACCCAAACCATTAGGAGTGTAGAAAACACCAAAGAGATCCAAACAGAAAAATTGCAAAGAAATCCTCATAAAATAGGCAAATGGTGATATGAGAAGAAAATCACATAAAATGATGATGTTTTTGTAAAGAATTGTCCAAAAAACCATACCAAGGTCAAAAGGATATAAAGTGGGGTCAACCCAAGTCATAGGAATCATGGAAAAGGATGTGAAAATCAAAAAGGGAAAATAATCCATGGTGGGGCCAATGTCGGTCTTCAGGCTTGTTAATATACGCCCTCGGGCGATGAAATTCAAGTCAAATCAAAAAAATTCAAAAACATGGAATGAAGATAGTCAAATCAAATATCAGATGAAGGAACTCGAAAGCAGATGAGAGAAAAATCCACAGAAGAATACATGAAGTGCAGACTTATCCAAAAAATAGGGACTGATGTGAAAATATAGCAAAAACTGTGTAAAATGTATGGAAATGTGCCTAAATGAGTAAAAGATGCTAAGGAATGCTTTGGAAAGAGATTATGCATGACTTGGTGTAATAACTAACACACATGTGCATGAATTGATGACTCAAGGACAATTTGGTCATTTTAATGGTCAAATGTGATGAATGCTTGCATGGGGACAATGCATGGTCTAAGAAATGCCATAATGTATGAAAAAATGTTAGGAGAGAAGAAAACATGCAAAAGAAAATGTCTTGCAACAATAAAACAATGTAAAAACAATAACGGACAAGTATAGGGACCAAAACACAAAATTCACAAAAAGGGATGAAAACTGGATCAAAATGCACTCATAAACTTCTATCCTAGTGTACAGATGATGGATCAAAGGAAAATATGACACTGGGATGTAAGAATTGTACTCAGATAATTCCCTAAAAACTCAGGGTCTAATTTGCAAAATTCACAGAAAGGAAAAGTTTATGGTTAAGAATGTGTTTAAAAAGTTTTGTTTGGATGCTAGGATGTAAAAGTTAATGAAAATGTAGCTATCTGATATTTCATGTGTGAAAATTATACTTTTGGTAATTTCTTGAAAAGCTAGGGTCTATTGTGCAAAATTCCCTCATAGGGTGAAAATCTGACAAAAATGTGATATCAGATGTTCATTTATATTTCAAACATGGTTTCTTGATGAATACTTTATTCAAGAGATGATTTTACATGTACATGTGATCAATAAATGTGAAACATATAAAAATGTGATTTAAAGTGCAATAAAAACTATCATTAATGATTTAAGAAAGTTTCAAGGACCTGGATGCAAATTTTCCTGTTTGGAAACATTATTGGTTAAGTTTAGGGACTGATTTGCAAAATTCCAGGACCAAAATGTGATAAAAATCAACTTTTTTACTTGATCAATGTAATTATGGATAACTTTAAGGTCTAAAATGCAAATTATACAAAGGAAACTCTATTCAAAAACTGTAGGAGCCAAAATGCAAAAGTTTAGGACTTAAATGCAAAGAAAACATGATCTCAGGGGTTTAAGTGTGATAAAACATGCATGAATAAGACTCAAATGCAATTAAAATTTAAATAGGGTAAAAAATGCAATATTTACAATGCAATTTTAAAATGGGAAAAGTCAAGAGTCACAAAATAAATTTTCAGGACTCATTTGCAAAGAAAACAAGAATATAGGGGTCTTACTGTAAGAAATAAAAATATATGGGACTAAAATCAAATTACCATTTAAACAGGAGAAAACATGCAATATTTACACAAATAATAAAAAGATGAAACATATTTAAAACTTTAGGGGCTTAAACACAAAATCACAAGACGTAAGTGTAATAAAAAAGGACTTAAAAGTAATAAAAAAGGACCTAAATGTAAGAAATGACCTAAATGTAAGGAAAAAGGACCTGAAATAAATTCTAGGGACCTATATGTAATGATAATTAGGACCTAAATGTAATTATTAAAACTTAAAAGAAAAAAATTCCTAAATCTAATTTATTTCGAAGATCATCGGCGATTCGTCGGCGATTCCTCTCTGGTGGGAACTTCAGCGAGCCCCCAGCGGCGGCACAACGGAGGGAAGGTGGTCGCGGTGGTCGGAGAAGCAAGGGGACACCATGGCGAGCTCCCCTGTGGCTATGGGTTGGACTGGGGAAGCCTGAGAGGCCTCCCCCACCTCGGGCTCCGGCGAGCGGCGGTCGTCGCTGGAGAAGACGACTGTGGAGGCATCTGGAGGCGGTGTGGAGGCTGAGCTGTCTCGGCGAGCATCGGGGAACCTCTGGGGAGGCATGACAGGGCTATGGAACATCGCGGATGAAGTTGGAACGGCATGGGGCACTCCCCCCATCACAGGCTCTGACGAGGCGTCTCGTCGACGTAGGGGGAGGGGCTACAACGGCGGAGGAGCGCGGGAAACAGTTGGGGAAGCTCCAGGGGCCCACGGTGGTGCTCCTAGGCTGGAATGGCATGGGTCAAGGAAGGCTAGGAAGTCCCGGTGGTGCCCATCTCTGGCTCCAGCGATGGGTGCAGCGGCGGTCAACTGGCCACAGGAAGGCTAGGAAGTCCCCCTCTGAGCGACGGTGGCTCAAGGAAGAAGAGGGAGGAGATGAGGGGGAAGGAAGGCCCACAGGACCTCCTCCATGCCAAGAGGTCTAAGACCTCACCGGTGGTGGTGAATCCACCATCGGAGGAGGAAGAAGGTGACACATAGGGCCTCTAAGCCCACTAAAACTTGACCCAGAAGGATCGAATGAACTCTACAGATGATAAAAGTGATATGCAGTGCCAAATGGGAAAGGATTTACCTGGATGGTGGCCCGGTTGTCATCCGGCGACGGCGACGATGCTCCGGCGGGCTGCTCTGGCTGCGGAGGTCAGGGGGTTCTGGGGCTTGGAGAAGGGCCTAGGGAGATGGATTGGGCTTGGGAAGATGACTAGGGCTCGTTTTGGATGAGGGGAGTGGAAGAGAAGGCTTTGGCAGGGGTCTCTCCGGCGATCTCTGTTTTTTGGTTTTCTTCTCTCCACTCTCTCCAGTTCTGTTCAGATGCCACCCCGTTGGTGGTTTCTCCATGTCTTTTAAGAGGGATGGAAGGTGAGGAGGAGATCGTGGCTGGTGGTTGCCATTGACCAGATCATGGGAAGGAGGAGTGGGGAGATGGCGCAGGGAAGAAGAAGGAGAACTATTCATTTAATTTTTGCATTTCCTAAGTATTAAATGAAAATGTGGTTTAGGCTGTGAATGGACTTGGTAGTTGGGCTTTTGTTGCTTTTGTCTTGTTTTGTTTTTTTTGGTTTTGATTTTGGTTTTGATTTTGGTTTTTTTTTTAATTCTGATTTTGTTTTTTAGGTTTTTAATTAGGTTTATGATTTTAATTAAGTTTTGATTTTGTAATTCTGAAGTTTAATTGTTTTTAAATTAGGGTTTTTAGGGGTTTGAATTTAATTATGAGATTTTAAGTTAGTTTCTTTTGGGATTAATCAAATGATTTAGGGTTGTTAGGATTTTAATCATTTTAGGGTTTTTTTAATGATTTAATTAATTTGGGGTTTCTTGGTGATTTAATTAATTTGGGGTTTCTTGGTGATTTAATTAATTTAGGGTTTTTGTGATTTAAATTTGGGTTTTCTTGGTGATTTAATTAATTTATGGTTTTTTGTGATTTAATTAATTAGTTTTAAATTATGATTTTCAGGATTAAATTATTTTAGGGGTTTTTTATGGTTTTGGATTTTAGTTGGAGTTTTTAGCTTAAATTAGGTTTTTTTTTGTTTTAATTAAGGGTTCTTTAGTTTAATTAGGGTTTTTTGAATTTTAATTAGAATTTTGAGTTTAAATTTGTGTTTTTTGGATTTTAATTAAGGTTTTGAGTTCAAATTAGAGTTTTTAACTTAATTAAATGACTTTAGAGATTTTTGAGTTTAATTTGGATTTTCCTTGAAATTAAATGGATTAAAGTGGTTTAAAAATGGATTTTATTTGGTTTTGACTTTAATTTGGGTTTTCACTTGATTAATTAGGGTTTTTATTGTTTTTAAGTTGATTTTGTTTGATTTTGAATTATTATTAGGGTTTTACTTAATTAATTAGGATTTTAAGTGGATTTTGTTTAACTTGGTTTTTAATTAGTGTTTTTGCTTGGATTAGGTTAGAGTGGGCTTAAGTGGGCCTAGTGGGGTGTGTAGGCTTAAGTAGGCCTAGTGGGCTTGTGTGGGCTTGAGGGTTTAGGGTTTTGATAGAGTTAGGATTTAGGGGTGGTAGTTGCAACCAAAGCATCCTCTAGAGGAGCCTGCTGTCAAGTAACTACGAAATCGAGGTGTCTACACCAAGCAATAAAAAGAAAGATGAGTTTTGAGAAAAAAACATGGTTTTGGAAACCATTTCCAGATATTTTAAAAGAAAAAGGAAATGACATTTTAAAATGACTTTTCAAAAAGGAAAATCAAGTTTTATAAACTGAAAGCTGTGTTTTTAGTAATGTTACCGGATTTTGTTGTTTGTGTGTTTGGGATGTGTACTGGGGACTTAAATGTTATTCACGTGTGCTTTGTTTGATTTTCAGGTGTAGATCGTATGCAGTCGAGTTTCGGTGTCGGAGTTGGAGCTTCTAGCCACACATCGTTTCCTGAAGGTGACCATTAGTTATAGTTATTTAATATTACTATAATTAGTGTAATTTTACTTATGATACTATGATTTAGGTAACGTGTCCGGGTCCGAGGCGTTACAGATGGAGAGTAACATGTTGTAGAGATAACAGCATGCTTGATGGACATGCATAATGAATACCGTTTGAATGTTGGAGATGACACACATGTTTCAGGTGAGAGTGCTTCTGATGTCATTACTAGTCTACTACCTTTAGGAGATTATTTTTCCTGTACACCATCTATTATGTCTGCAACAATTGATGAGTATAATCAATACATTAATGCAAAGTCTACTGCACAACCATCAAAGGATGATTTAGAATCTTACTTGGAGGATCTTGTGTTGCCTAGACAAGAAAATTTTGACATATTATCTTGGTGGAGTGAAGCAAGATCAAAAGAAAGAGCCATGCCCTATAGTTTTGTGCAAGAGTCATTAGATATTGCACTTGCATGGTAGAAGACTTGTCGATAGACAAGCCAAAAGGCAAGGATACATATGATAAAGGGATCACAAGAGTAGAAGAGGCAAAAGGGAGAGACCCTACAGAAGAGGCAGCCACAACATACTAGATTCTTGAAATAGGAAAGCCCTAGGAAGGGAAGATAAGCAACACCTCTAGAGCCAAAGGCGTAGTCACCATGGTGGATTCAGTGACAGGTTCCAGATCGACTATGGTCTGCCATTGTTCCACTGTAGGAGTCATGAAAACATCATGTGCCTGAAAGTGATGCACATGGGGGGAGGAAGGAGCAACAGAAATGGTAGGAAGAGATGGAGCGATTGAAATCGGGATCCTCTCTATAGCAACTAGATGAGGCTCACTAGTTTGTTGGGCTATGGCAAACTATGAGTGGGTACAAATGGGGCTGTGACGGAAAGCAGAGGCACGAGCTCTAAGATAAGCTATTGTCAGAGGCGACACTAGCTCAAGAACAAGAAGGAAAACCACGAGAGGATGGCAACGATAGGGTTGCTCAAGCTCCAGGTTGAGGACCTCGCACTGACCTATGTGTGCAAACAAGCAAGAACAAAAAGTGTCGAAACTTGGAAAAATGACGCAATGCAAGTTGTTAGGGTGGCATGAATGGCACAAATGCAAAATGAATGCCCTCATATGCACTCTCTCACTATGCATGTCCCTAGTGGGTTGTCTACCCAAGACTTGCTCATGGGTATGGGTTTCTACTTTGGCTCAAATGTGAGGTCCCATGCACTAATCCTGACCAACGCTCAAGCTATGAATGAGTTGTGCGTTGGTGGCCTTGACTCCTATAGTAGCATGAAACTATGCCATCTACTAACATCGACACGACCCTGGACAAGGAGAGATAGACTGGCTACACGTTCATGTTAAAGCCATAGAATGGGAAACTAGGATTACCTTTCTCTGATTGTGGGTGAACTCAGAAAAGGAGGTATGCTTCTAAATGCTCCTTCATGCGGTATACTTGTTGTGTTTAATTTCCATTTTTTATTAAGCCAGATTGGGGAAAAGTGCGTCTATCTCTAGTTGTGCATTATTGCTATTTTTATCTTATAGTATTTAGATTAAATCGAAGGGGAGAGCAAACATGTCTATACTTTTCCTAGGCATAGCAAATGAAGAAAGGGGAAAGAGACATCAAATCATGGCTTACAAGCTAGCACACAACAAGCAAAAGGTACGATCATGGCATGTGTGAGTGTTGTATTGACATGATGGTGAAAATGGGAAAACATCCAACACAACAAAAGGCATGTAACATGGCATGTGTGGGTGTGGTGGCATAGAAAACATGTGCAAAATAAAACACCCACCAAACAAAAGGCATGTAGTAAGCATTAAGCAGTATACTAAAAGATAGGCAAGTAAAGGCAAGAAGCAAGAAAAAGCAAAGCAAGTGCAAGTAAAAGCAAAACCCATGCAAGTGAGAATAGCCAAAGCAAAAGCCAGAACCTCATATCCCCAACAAAGTTGCTAGTTCTTGTGACCATGTTGGTGACTGTTCATGCGAGGTGTAGAAGGGCCAAATGCACGAATTGAGAAGGCCACGGCAAAATGGTGAATCCAAGGAAAGACACTTGATTCAAAAATACTAAAGTGAAGGCAAAACAAAAATGTAGACACCCCAATTTTGTAGGATTGCAGGTAATCTCCTTTGGACTGGGATTTGGGTTGCTGGGCTCTCAATCACTTTTCCCCAAAGCCAACTTGACATCTTATCCTAATTTCATCTACAAAAGAAACTAGCCTAACCCTTCGTTTTAATCTAAAAACCACTAGAGGACATTCAATACACTAAACCATATCCTAAACCCTAGTTATGTCTCAAACCAAATCAAACCCATGTAAATCTTAACAAACCCTAATTCTAAGAAACCCTAATCCAAAATCTTAATAAATCCTAATTCAAGACCCAAATCCAAAACCCTAAGCCTAGCCTAAACCTATCCAAGACCTTAAGCATAGCCTAAACCCTAATCCAAAATCCTAAACCTAGCTTAGACCCTAATCCAAAACCCTAAATCTAGCTTAAACCCTAATCCTAAACCCTAATCCGAAGCCCTAAACCTAAACAAACCCTAACCATTTCCCACTCTATCCTAACAACCTATAACAACCTTAACCACTTTGTCTAACAACTCTAACAACTTCCCACTTAATCTAACAACTCTAACAACCTTAACCACTTAATCTAACAACTCTAACAACTTCCCACTTAATCTAACAACTCTAACAACTTCCCACTCAATCTAACAACTCTAACAAACTTTCCTAACAACCCTAACCACTTCTCTAACAACCCAACCATATAGCTCTATAAATACCCCATTTGCAACTTTAAAAAATGAGGAAAAAGAAAAGAAAAGAAAAAGCTTGAAAAAGAGAGAAACAATTAGAAAAAAGAGAGAAATCTTGAGAGGAGAGAAACCAAAGGGAGATAAAACCAACCAGAGCAACCAGAGGAAGCTCAGATTAGTGAGGAAGCTCGAAGAGGAGGTAATTTAGAGCTCAGGCCAGCTCCAGCCACAGTCTCCAGCAAGCTTCGACGGCCACAAACAACCACTCCCATTGCCAGCTTAGGTAAGGCTATTGATCTGGTCAATTTTGGTTGCATTTTGTTTCCTAGGTCCTCTTCATTCTCCCTGGACTCATTCCAGAGGAGAGTCGAGCTCCCAAGCCGAAAATGAGGACTTTATGGGTTGCCGAACCCATTTTTCTTGCAAGAAGAGTGGAGGCGCGAGTCCAGAATGCATCATGTGTCCTAGAGGTTAGGGATTAGCTAGGATCCCCCTTTTCTTGCTTCTTTGCCTCTTTGGATGCTACAACACCCACTCAGAAGGCCTCTAAAAGAAGTTCGCCGACTGTCGTCCTCGTCGTCGTTGGAGAAGAAGAGGCACAGTAGATTTCCTTCGTGCGTCTCACGAGGTGCAGCTCACTCCAAAGCATCGGAGCACCTTCCTCTCCTCTCCCCTTGGACTCTGGAAGCTTCAGTACCCCGATTCAAGCCTCGAACGACCTCCGCAGTTGACGTTGCGGAAGACGACCACGAGCTTGATCGGGACGGGAGAGTGCAGTGCCATTCATGCTCCCAGATGGTGGAAAACTTTCCTCTCCACGCCCTCAACCCTCCTAGAACCTCGGAATACTGCGCCACTGCCTCCAGTAGCCCTTTCTTCGCTAAGCTCGTTGCTAGAGTCGCGACGCCGACGAGTGAGGTGGGGAAGGGAACTAGACTGTTCAGTGCCCAATCGAAGCCATTAGATCTTCTCCCTTTTCTTCCCTCTTGCTCATAGGTTGTTTTGATGTTAGATCAGGCATCAAGGAAGCCTTGGATGGCTTCCTAGATGGCCGTCGACGGCGAGGTACAGTCGCCAACGGTCGTCGATCTTTTTAAAAAAACTTCATTTCTTTTTTGTTGTTTGCGTTTAACTCCTTTTATTTTGCATATTAGTCCCTGCATTAGCTTTTTAATCATTTTAATAATTTTTTGTTTTGTAAATTTGCAATGTGATCCTTATGGTTTTCTTTTAATATTTCTCAGGCTTTAAATTTTGATTTAAATCTCTCTGGTTTAGTTTTCATTTATTTTAAGTCTATAATTTGCACATAAAACCCTAAACTTCATTAAAATTGTTCTGAATGAATGATTTTCTGGTACAATTGCAAACATAACCCTGAAGATTCAAGTTTTTACTCAAAATACACAATTTTGCACATTTAACCCCCAACTTCCTTAAAATTGCATAAAATGTGTTTTCTTAAACATTTTTGCTGATTTAGCCCTGGAATCTCAGCCTTTACTCAGGAGCATGTAATTTTTGCACAGAGGCCCCTGGAAATTTACATATTTCACGCATGCTTTCATTTTGTACATTTTGTTACCTTTTTTCATGCATATATTCTCATGCTTATTTTCTTACATCATGCACACATTTCAAACTTATTGCAAGCTCAGTTCCCGCATTATTTCTCGGATCTCTTCTGATGTTCATGATTCTGATTTGATTTGGATTTTCATCTCCCAAGGGCTTACATTAATAGGCTTGACAATGCAGACATGGACCTTGTAACACCCCGGTGCTACACAACAGTACGAGAACTACCCAAGCTTAATTAAATGCAACTATACAGCAACATTAAACAAATAAAGCTCACTACCCAGACCTGTGTGCGGCAAACGTGGCTCGAACAGATGCACCAAATTAGAACTGCTCCAACACCCCTAGCACCTGAAACAAGGAAGCACACGCGTGAGTGACAGGAATGTCACCCAGTACGCGCCCCAAAACCACACTAAAAGCACAGAAAACCTTGCCAGAAAGCATCATTTTCAAAAACCTTTATGTGCAATTCTCAAAACTCGTAAAGCAATGCTTTTCAAAC
>JAMKQA010017902.1:0-18634 GCA_024699735.1 Posidonia australis | reverse complement strand
AATGTTTTTCCTCATTGTTCCAATCTTTATAAGAAGTAGAATTCAATTTAAAGCCATTTATAACAACATCCCAAAGTTCAAAATTTATAGATTTTAAGTATATAATCATCCTACACTTCTAATAACTGTAACTTACACCATCAAAGAACGGAGGTCTATTAATACTCTGTCCCTCTATAACATTGCTGTTAAAAGGTAGAGCGGCCATGTGTTTTAGTAGATTTTTAGTCTAATTCTAGAAGACCTTGCTCTGATACCAATTGTTGGATCAAAAGGCCTCTCTAGAGGGGGGTGAATAGAGAATTATCAATTTCAGAATTACTTTTGTTACTTTTCGTAATTTAATATTAATTGCATACAATGGATATCAATAACTAAATTTAATCAAGATTTAGTACTTATGCAACTAGTAAACATACAAGAAGAGGATGAGAGAAATCGATATGCACAAGGATTTATAGTGGTTCGGCAACCCCGCCTAGTCCACTCCTCAAGACTCTCTTGAGATTTTTCCCGTATTAAATAAAGTAAACGGACTTACTTGTTGGCTGCACCACCAACTGCTACCTTGCTCTTCCCACTTCTCTATCCCCGAGAAGCTAGAGCCCTTTGCTTTTGTTGCTTTTACAGAAGTCAGAGTTTTCCCTCTCACAGAGATCGATTACAACAGCAATTACACAATGAAATCTCGTGAGGAGAATGGAAATGAAAACAATAGACAATATTACAAGTATTTTCTCAATGGTGTCAATATCAGGCCTTGTAATGGTCCTATTTATAGCCGTAGGATTGCCTCAAGATGTGTCTAACGTCTATAAAACGGTCGTAAACGACTACTTCAATGGTATGCCGTTTTGGCCTCGGTATGCCAAATATAATCTTCAATCTACAATCCACGAGCAAAACGGTATGCCGAAAATCCAACGGTCTGCCGTTTTCTCCTGAAACGGTATACCGTTTTATGACGGTATGCCGTTGTTTCGCATTGTCTTCATTTTCTCATCTGCTCCGGAGTTCCGCAGCTTATGCCGTTTCTTACTGAAACGGTATGCCGCTCCATCTACGGTATGTCGTTTTCAGTTTTTCTTTTGTTCTTGCGGAGCACCGTTGTTCATACCGTTTTTCACTAAAACGGTATGCCGATTCTGACTCCGGTAGGCCGTTTCTGATACTTTGAATAAACACTTGTATACAATTTGAAACTATACAGAAAACACTTTATAATCTTTTAATATTTATGAAAATATGCACTCATAAGTTATCATCAAAATTAATGCATTATTTCTAACACTTGCATCAATACTAGTCCTGCAATACGAGTGATACTTCTGAGCATTAGGACACACCCCTACACATCATGCACCTATATTTTAGACACCACACGCATTAGCATGGCATGGCATATCGCCCTCGGGCGTACAGCAAAGGCTTCAAAGCCGACATTCCATAAGCAAAAGGGAAACCAATAGAAGACCGATTTATCGGGCGTACGAGGGTGCCTAACACCTTCCTCGTACGTAATAGGGATCCTTACCCACATTTCTGGTTTATGAAGACCTTTTTCATTGTTTTGCATGATTTTCATGTTTTATATGGTTTTCCTCGTCTTCCATTTGAATAGACTAGGTGGCGACTCCTACATTTGCATTATTTTATTTTTTGCCGTGACTTGGCCGACTTTGGCATATATATATTTTTGCCATTCTCGACGGCATGGTTACAGATAGTTCTTTTATTAGCCTTTGATTTCATTATAATTGAGGATTATATTGTGATTTAAATTTATTTAGACTAGCATTTTGGGTTGTAGTGACTGAGGTCGTTACAAAACGATAGTGGTAAAAATGATAAAGCGAATCATAAGTAGCTCAACACCCTTGACAAAATTATGAAAGAAATACACACTTATCATGATAAAGTTCGAGATATCATCTATGGCCATGCTTCCACCCTTGGTGGGTTGATGAGTTAGCCATCAATGTATATATATAGATATATAGCAAAATAAATCTCCATGCTTACATGCCATAAAACACCTACAAAAAAGATAAAGTGTCATGAGATAGATGGAGCAAAATATTCCTTTTAAAGATGGTTTCTCTTTTTTTTTGCACATTTTCATTTCAAAGTCTAAATAAGTCTAAATACTTCCCTCATATTCATATAGAAATTGAAAACTTCATTGTTTTAGCTTGCATACATAATTTACAAATTAGTGTAAAGAAGAGAAATGTAATTTGTATACTATTTTAATTAGATCAAGAAAACATTTGGATTGCATATTCCTTTTAAAGGCAGTTTCTCATTTTTTGCTTATTTTCATTTCAAAGTCTAAATAACTCTAAATATTTCCCTTAAATTCATATAGAAATTGAAGACTTGATTGTTTTAGCTTGCATACATAATTTACAAATTAGTGTAAAGAAGAGAAATTTAATTTGTATACTATTTTAATTAAATCAAGAAAACATTTAGATTGCCAAATATAAATTAGATATTTACTAAAGAAGATCTCAAATAGATCTAATTTGACTTCATTGTGTAATGACTCAAATTTTTGTCAGCATTGTGAGCTAGAAGTGTGAATTGGAGGATGTGTGTGTAGAATGCCAATTTTGATGTGTTTTATATAAAATGCAATGTTTTCTACGTTCTACACCTACATTTCTGGACTTTTGAGTGTTAAACATAACACGTGGTGTGTTTGTGCTAAACGCATGTAGTTGCGTGCTTTACACCTTTAACAGTTTTTAGAGAATTTTGGCCTATATGTGGAGTGCCTAAATATACCCAGCCAACCTTTATTCTCTATGTTTTCTTCCTCCTTTCCTCTGTCCATGAGAGCCGTGTTTTCAAAGAAAGAATCTAGGGATGAGAAAGAGGAGAAACTTGCATGGTTGAGCATGAGAAAGAGGAGGTTGGTTTCCTCATGCATGTTGAAGGTAGGTGTTAAGGCAAACCTTCAGCAACCTCTTGTAATTTCAAGCATCGTGCTCAACCGAAGAAATTACCAAGATGGTGTGTTGCAACTTAGAACTTAAGGTGGGCCTTCGTTTGGATTCTTTGGGTGTTGTGCTTCCCTCTCCTTCTCTTCTTGCATTAATTCTTTGGTTTCTATGGAGGATGTGCTTTAAAGGCTTCTTGAGAAGGGAGTTTGCTGAGATGGGAATCTAGTGGCTAGAGGATCATCAACATACAATACTGGGTGTGGGTGGTGAGTTTGAGTGATCCCTGGCCATGTTTTCTTTTAGGATTGTTTTGCATGGTTGTGATTCCTTAGCATGTTGCTTGAGGATTTTTTTTACGAGGACATGTTGGAGCTCAAATGATAGTTTTTAGGGGATTCATCGAAGCTTTGGAATGCATGGAAGCTTGCTATGTGGAGCTAGGTTCTTCTCGTGGTGTAAGGTACATACCCAATTAGAAGTAACTTAAATTAATTCTAATATTAAAAATATGTTGCATGTAGTGGAATAGGTGCTCTTCCATTGTATTTTTGTTCCTTTATGAGATAGTAAGCATGCATCCTAGTTTTAGGAAGAGTTTGATTAAAAACCTGTAACTTGGGTGTTAAATGCAAGAATTGGTGTGTCTAATGTAGGACACACCAAAGCTAGTGTATTATGCCCTTAAATGGAAATCTAAAGGTTTGTTATGCAATTAATTAATGTGATGACCTAGGCTATTTGAGCTTCTCTCAATTACTCAAATGTAGAGTAAATTTTATGAATAATCTTAGACGTGTTTCTATATAATTGAGCCTTTGTATGTGAGTGTTGTGTACTGAATAGTGTATTCAAAGGCATAGATAGGGTGTAGGATGTAGAAGCTGTTGTGTTTTATGTGAAACACAGGAAACAAAGCATTCTACACTTTACTATAAAAACTACAGATTTGTCTAGACTTCAATATTAGTTTGCTCAACTAGTTTACAGTAGTTTTTTCTTATATTCTGTTTCTTGAATAGAAATGGTGAAGGTTTTATGCTTTAGTGTTTTTTGTTGTTGCATGTTAGGGCTTTGAATGGAACCTTAGGTGCATTTTTTGTCTATGTTGGTTACTCTATGAGTTGTCAGTGTTATCCTTGTGATTTCGCATGTTGTTCCCATGTGTTGTGTCTACACGTATGGTCAATGCATATGGACCATGTGTTTTGGCCAGTACAATAGGATGATATGGCTTGATGGGCTACCTATGTTTATGGACTATTAAGACTGAAGCTGAGATCTAAGAGCAAAGAGTGTTAGAGGATCATGCTAACAGACTAAGGACAATTAATACCTCTAGAGGGTCATTTGTGAGGCCTAAGTTAAGGCTCTGAGTCGAGTGCCAACAGGGTCAAGGGTGAGAATCCCTAGGTGACCCAAGTGCAGAGACTTATGTACTAGCATTCTTAGGTGTTTAGACTTTCCTAGGTGGTTCAAGTACCAAGGATGTTGGTAGTGCGTACCCTATGAGAGTTGGCCAAAGCATGATATGCATATACCTCGCTTCTAGTGACGTCCCTGAGAGGACAGTTGTGAGGGTCCTTCAAAGAGGAGCGACTTGGGATGGGTGAGCTCCTTCACAGGGTAGCTCATCTATGGCCATGTAGCGCATTTCCATAGCTGTTTGTGGTTGATGTCTGTCACTTAGGCCCGAGTGTAGTGAAGTGCATCCCTTAGTAAAAGACACGTGTCTATGTGTGTGTGTGTTGTTGGAGTGTTTTGTATGCAATAGAGCATATTCAGGCACTGTTAGTTATCTGATCAGTGCATTGAGTATGCAGATTAAGACCGCATGTTTTGAGTTGCTCAAAGGAAATTGAGCGCTCTATGTTGTGTTGAGTTTTCAACAAATTTATTATTAAGTTGTGGTTGCATGCTTTTATGATAAGATACACCATATTTTTTGTGCTTCGATTATTGTGAGAAATACAATGTACCTGGATTTTGGAAGGTCGAGTGGAGTTACTTCAGATGCACGTCTTGGAGTTTTACATGTATGCCCTTGCTTGGTTTTGGTTTTCTATATTTTGTTGCCTAGTTGGGTTTCTGGAGTGGATTACAGACAAAATATTTGTAGTTCTTTTGGTGTGTTGGACTCGCACATTTGAGGTGTGCGTTATATGTATGCATTTTTTATCAGTTTATTAAATGGTTGAGATTTCAATGTATTTAATATTAATGTTCTAATGAATATTGTTGTGACTCGTATGCATCATGGTTTTCAGTAGAATTCTAGGGCATCAATATTGGGATATCAATGTGGTTTAGAGTTGTCGATTTTGAGTTAGATTTTCCAAGGATTTCTAGTATTTGTCTAGCAATGCATGCACAGGTTGTTTGGTGCATCATGTCTTTCTGTGGTTTGATTTTCCTTGAGATTGTTGATATCCCATTTTTTCATTTCCAAGAGTTGCTTAAGGATAGGGAACTTTGATACACTCAAAATCACATAACTAAGAATATTTAACATACACTCTAGATTTTCCATAACCTCTTTAGAAACATTACTTAATGTGAATGTGCTAGTTGTGTCTGAGCTAATACTCTCATTCAACTCAAATTAATAGTAAGTTTGAGTACCTTAACCATTAAAAATGTTTTTATCATTTTATGGAATTTCTGAGATTATTCCGAATTTTTATATATCTCTTTAGATTAATGTAAAAACCAAGAAAAAAATTGCAAAAAAAAAAAAAGTTGTAAGTTGTCGAAGTTGCGCTAGCCTCTTGATTAATGTGTAAATAATGTAGAAACTAGAGAAAAACAGCAAAAAACCCATTTGTTCCCTATTAGAGTGGCGACAATAGCAATTGCCACTCAAACGGGTGACAATAGCTACTACCACTTAGACAGGTAACAACCTTCACTTAGTGTTTTTTCTACATTTTTAAGATCTCTTGGGCTCTAAAATATTCTATAGTCTTTTCTAAAGTATTTTAATATATATTATGAAATAATTATTATTTATGTTAAATTCTAGAATATTCTAATGAAATTTAAAATATGTGCTTAATGGTTTTCAAGAATATTAACCTAAAAATTCCAAAAAATTAATATCTTATAACGTCACTACTATTGCTAGACACATTTTAAAATAATATTTTAATTTTTCTAGTAATTAAGTATGATTTCATCTATTTAAAAAGAAAAAGGAAACACACTAATAAATTAATTTGGGAAAATCCTATAAAAAATCTAAAAAGAGTTAGCTTAAGATATTATCGAGATCATAGATTTAGATATTAATTTCAAAGACACGATTCTTTTAAGATAGTATCTATAGTCTTTTAAAAATTTCAACTAATTGAGAAAAATTCTAGAAAATTAATGATGTCCACTTAAAAATTGTAGATATCCTGTTTTCACATTTCTGAAAGTAAATTAAAGATAAGAAACTTTGAAGTGCCTTAAATCACATAACTAAGGATATTTAACATATCTTTCTAATTTTCCATAATTTATTTAAGAACATGTGTGCTTTTCCTGATTCAAGGATGTTGGTTATGGTAGAATTAACATACTCAAATTAATAGCAAGTTTAAATACCTTAAATATTTTTTTTAGTGTGAGTATGCTAGCTATGGCAAAGCTAACACTCTCATTCGACTCAAGGTAGTGGCAAGTTTGAGTACCTTTAACATTATTTAATGTGATTTTATTAAATGTGACAGAGTTAATGTTCTTGTTAAGCTTAAATTAGTGGTAAATTTGAGTATTTTAATGTTAAAGAAAATGTTTTTATCATTTTATGAAATTTTTGAAGTTTTTCTGAGCTTTTAATGCATCTCTTTGGATTAATATAAAAAAAAAAAACCGCAAAAAGTCTAGCCCGTTGCCTTGTTAAGCAGCAATACATCTCGTCGCCACACTTATTTGCAACATGTATCCGAGGACTAGTGTTGTCGGCAGGAACAAAGGCAACGAGTATCTTGGGACTTTTTCTCATCAAATTTTGTTATCTTAGGCTTTAATATAATATATAGGATTTTTATAAAATATTATCACATTTTTCCCATAATTATTAATATTTCTACGATTTTCCTAGCCCTTAAATACATGATATATCATATCAGCTTTTAAAAAATAGCAACTAATTAAGGAAAATACTAGAAAATTCAAAAAAAGTGGATGACGTTAATTTTGAAATTATATATCTTTATCTTTATCGAAAAAGAGATTTCTAGATCATTATCACTTTTTTTAATTATTTTAACATTTAAACTTTTATTTTCTATCACATGCAAATAATAACAAAGTGATTATCATGGATGATCAAATTAATATTTTAATTTATGAAAAAAGTTGAATGATAATAATTTTATACCAATTATGAAAATAATTCCTTATTCATCGTCTCAATCTTTATATATTTATAAAAATCTAATCAATCTTTTAATTTTAAATTTTATTCCTTTTATCTTATATTAAGAGAGCCAATAAGTGTGATATTATTATTCTCTCTTCTATCTTTTGCACATGTTAGAAAAAAAGGCTCATTAGTTAAAAAAACAATCCACATTTATTCAAAAAAATATTATTTTTCTCAATCATTTCAAAAACTAAATTTTGATACTTTTAAGTTTGTTCTTTAAAAATTATGTGTGATTAGACATATAATTTAGGGTCCAACTGTCCACGGCTTGTCGACTCAACCAAAAAAAAATTAGGTCAAACAAGCCTAAAATAGTACCAAGGTTGGCCCAACTTGAACCCAAAAGGACCAAGGCCATGCGGGCCAAGGTTTTTCTCCCATAGCATGTGGCCTAGCATGACTCAATTTAGGCCCGAACAAAGCCTAGACTTGAGCTTGAACAAGGTCCACATGCGAGCCCAAACTTAATAGAAACATGGCTCAACCTTTGCCCAATTTAGGCTTGAAATAGGTTTTAAATAAGATTATATAATTTTAAATATAAATATTAATTTTTAAGTTATTATAGCTATTTTATAATATATTTTATTTATATAAATATGTGATATATATAGCTAAAAGATGAATGCCCATATTAAAGGAACAGGCGTCTACTTTTGATTAAGTTACACTTTACCCCCTTCAAGTATGCCACAATTTTACTTTAATACCTTCAACTATAAAAATAACAATTTCATCCCCAAACTAAGAATGTCTATCATTTAGGATCTTCCATTAGTTTAAGTGGGTCACATGATCACTTTTTTGTGTTGATCATACAAGTTTACACTTTACTTCTTCTAATAAATGATTTTTTCCTCCTCCTTTACTCAAGGGCATAATGGTCTTTTCAATTTTTTTAACAACATCATGTCAAGATCGACTCGTAAGGGGAAAATGTAATGATTACATAGTCAAGGGATGAAATTGTTATTTTTTATAGTTGAAGATAGTACAGTGAAATCGCGACATACTTGAGCGGGGCAAAGTGTAACTTAATCTTTCTTTTTTTTAAACATTAACAAATCAATTAGGGTGTAACATCCGAAGTTTTCTTTTTTCTTTCCTAGAGTTTGCGTGTGTAATGGGCATGTTTTGATCACCTTGAAATTAGTGCATTAGAGGATTTTTGGAGTTGATTTGTAGACCATAAAGTACTCCCAATATTTTATGTAGAGGATTGCAATATGCCAAAATGGAGGATCTTAGATTAATTAAGATTCTTGTTGCTTGCTTGTGTTTATGGCTCTTTAGGGTGCTAATCCTTGGAAACTAGTGATTTTTTTTGTGTGTGATCAATTAGATATTGATGATTATTTGGATTGGTTATTGTCGGATTAAAAGATCCTTAGACACTCTTGCATGGGTTTATACAAGTGGGAGTACTTAATTTCTTGTTGGGTTGCATGTGTTCTTGGCCTCCTTGCATGTTTTCGTGGGAGGGTTTTTCCATTGCATGCCACATGGGAGGAGTTGAGCCACTTTGCACTCGTAGCCATGCGTAGGGGAGGGCTACATTAACCCAATCATTTAGTGTTGGGTTTCATCGCCATGCTTGAGTTTCTGTGATTGAGAGTGGGTGAGTGCGAGAGTGAGAAGGGGAGAACCTACGTGGGCAATCAGCAGAGGAAGTGAGCTGAAGAGCTTATACATGTGACGGCGTGAGAGTGACTTCTCAAACACTCCACCTCCTCCATGGATGATCCTCATCGACATTGCTACATTTTTGGCATGCTTAGAGGCAACAAAACATGGTGAGTCGTTTGGTCATGGTGAGTTTTTTTTTTTTTGTTATCGGTTTAGAGAGGGGAGGCGTAGCGAGTTTATACCATTTCCCAATCACTGCGAAATATTTCTGCGTGTTCTAAGATTCGAACCTGGGACTTGTGACGAGTTTGAAGTTCTCCCAGCCACTGTGACAAGCCTAACGTCACTCCCTTGCCTGTTTTGAAATGGCATTGGAGTTCGGAAAGGAGGTATAGAGCACGAGAAACAACAGGTTTTTGTTGTAGAGCTTGTGTAGTGTTGGAGACCATAATTTGGGTTTGGGTTCCAAGGTAAGGCCATGGTTCAATTTTGGATTGTGAGCTCTTTCTATGGTCGTGCATGTTTTTGATCCTCACTATTTCTATAATTATGAAGGTGTCAGGCTTAGAGGTTTGGGTTCAAGGTAACTGGAGTAGTGGCAAGGGCTACTCCGACGTACAGTGATCATTTTGAGTTGATCTTATCCTTGGCAAGGCACTCACCATGACTTTGGGACTTTAATTCCCTTTTAATATAATAGCATGATGGAATTCTATGTTTGGTTTGTGAATTCATGCACGGGAAATGAAGGTGGTAGTTTTTAATGGTTTTAATGTGGTTTTAATGGCATTGTGTGGACATTTGGCCAGAAACAGAGAATTTTGGGCGTTAGGTGCGTGTGACTCACGCAAATAGCTTGCACATTTTAGTATTGTTAGCTTGATCTTGTGGTTTGCTCTGGTTTTAAAATGTTATATTATGCATTGAAGTTTTGTTAAGTTTAGGCTTTCAGTTTTGGTCTATAAGGAAATCATCATATACTTAAAAAGGGAATTCTTGTGATATTGAAATAAAGATTTAAATGAGTTCTTTTCTACTATTTTGCATTAGTACCAAGAGATAAAGGATTGTATCAGCAGAACTAGGAGGTACGACACTATCTCTAGATTGTCGAGCACAAGTTCAACATTTTTTGGATTGGCAGGATCAGGAGGGTAGAAACCTTAGGGTGGTCTAGGTCCTTAGGATGCTGAAAGAGGCAAATTCTACTATTGTTGGTCAAGAAGAGATATGCACGTGCCTTACTTTTGATAACGTCCCATTAGTAGATAATTGTGAGGGTTCTTTAGACCCAAGACGAGGGAGCTCCTAGCAGAGTAGCTCGCGCATGGTAGTGTAATATGCCTTAGCAAATGATTTTAGACCAAAGTCGGTTGCTTGGTGTTAAAAAACACAACGGGTTTTTGTTGTATGAGTGGTTGCTTTTTCAATCAATTTTTGGTTATCCTGATTATGGATTTTATGGTAAAGTTAGTGGTGAGTCCTTTCAACTTCTATATTAAGGAAACTCTAATTATGTTAATTGTTCTTGGTTTCCGTTTCAAGATTTCAATTTTAATAGTTCGAAAACTGATTAGCTTGTGATTTAAAAATATTAGATCATATCTAGATTTCGGTTCAACATATTGATTATGAGTTCTAGTATGTATTTGGGGCCCATTTTTCTAGCACATGTTATCCGTGCATTTGACTGTTTCAGTAAATTCTTGTTGTTTCTAAATTGCCTTGTCTCCCATTTTGTGAGTGTGTGCTGAGTGATTGTTTAGTGGTCACTCATTTTTTGTTGTGGTTTTTTTCAGGTGCAACTTTGCATGCTCGCTAGTAAAATGGCAACGGATAACAATCTTGCAAGAAAATTTGGTGGAATATTGAATATTTACATCTATTCATCTGTTGGGTTTGCCGATGAATCTACTTACACAAGACCTACATAACATGTAGTAGTAGTGAAGCCTCTGGCGATTCCATGGGTGATTTTTGGGCGATAGAGAGAGAAAGTCCGATCTTGAGAGGATCTTGTTGAGATAGGTGTACGACATCTAAGCGGAAGAGCTCGATGTCGATGGAGATGAGTGTGCTGTGGTTGGGGTTGCAGTACCTGTTGCTGAGGGTCTCGGACATGTTCACGCTAGCCGGTACTCCGAGGCACCGGAGAACATGAGGAGCCTCTGCACGTTGCTGTCGTGGTGCTCGACGTCAATGGGCCCTCTCCGCCCCCCCCCCCCCCCTCCGCCAGGTACCAGACTCCTCCTTTCCCGCGAGGGTTTCAGAAAGGCGTCCTACTTCAAATTGTGGATCGGGACAACAGTCTAGTTCCAGCCTTCGGACTCCGGCTGCTGGCCGATCATCCTGGTTGCTACCGTCTAAGACCTGGTAACCACTGTCGACGGAAAAAGAGAAGGCAGGTACGCGGAAGGGGAAGCTTCTTCCCTCCCCCCTCGGGGCTGAACCATACCTTCTCTCTGGTTCTTTGCTCAGCCCTGTTCCATCCTTTTCTTCGACGATTTGTCGAATGGTTTGCGTCTTACTTGGTGCAAGATGGGCAGATTTCTATCTTTGCTTGTTCTAACTGATTTTGCTCATCTTCCTTCTCTGTTGGGCGAAATATGTCCTACTGCTACTATTGACGCCGTTTTTATCGGTGTCTTTGTGGTGACTGGTTTATTTTTACGAAATATTGCTTTATTGCTGTTAACTTCAGATCGCGATGCATATCTATTTGATCTAGCTTTGCCTGGTCTTTTTACACCAGTAACGGGAGATGCCCTATTTCGTCGGTGCCCAGTAGGGTTGGGTATCTGCTTACTTGGAAACTGTTTCGAAAATTATGGAATTACTATTGAATGCAATTTGGCATTATTGCGCTCTGTTGTGCGTCCTCTCATGTCACTCATTACGCGCACTCACTGTATTTTTTTAATGTTAAAAAAAAATTCGAAATATGAAGTGTTACACATTCGCGCAAGCAAAATCTCTGAGATTTCCTCCGACAGTGGAGAGGTGAAAAGCAACCCTTTTCTGACATGCCTTGACACTAGACCTTTCGAGATTTGCTTTCCTGTTATCCCCTGTTAATCCTGGTTACTTTTGTGTTACTGATTTATTTCTGTCTACTCTCCATCTTAAATTGATCTATTTTATTCTGGTTGGACATTGTTTTTTCAAATCATTCTCTAGTTGATTTGGAATGAATGGAACAATAGGTTTTTCAAAAAATTCTCTAGTTGATTTGGAAGGATTACCAATGATATCTCTTCATTGTTTTACTGTTGGGTAGACTCTTTGGCTACAGGTTTCAAAAAAAGTGAAAATACACAGGCAATACCATCTTATCAGCATAACAGAGATGTGGAGCATAGTTCATTGGCTCCCAGCAATCCCCAATATGAGATGGAGTATGATACTAGAACTCCTATTCTTCCCATGCGTGATTAACTTCTGGTTAATTAATACTATGCAGCTTGCAGTTGCTGAGATTTTTTGGTTCATAAGATACTTGTAATATTTTTTGGTCACCTGTTGTGTGACTGGTTTTGTTTATTTTGTTTGGGCAATACTTTGTAATACTTTGGATGACTTTTTACCTTATTAATATCAACTAATTACCGTTTACAAAAAAAAACTTTGCATGCGCTTCTAGTGCGTTTTGTTAAACCATGTGGTCACACATCACAAGATCTTGGGTAGAGTTGTTGAGCCTTTTTTTTTATTTATTTGTTGGATATTTACCTTCTTTTGTTTTCTTCAATATTCTTTTATTAGGAATTTAAGGCTTGGTAACTACTAGGATCGTTACATAGGGTCTATTCGAAATCGAGCCACGTTTGTTCTAATTTTAGATTAACTCAAAATAAATAAGGTGGTGGACCGTATTAGGGTTGAGGAATTTCTAATTCGGTCCAACTTCACCCAAAATGATTTAGTACTAGTAGCAGGCCTAAGTCCATTTTCCAAGTTTATGTTATATGTATATAGAATTTTAATTTTATTTGAAAATCTTAGCATGAAAAGACATGTAGTTTGCAGTTGATTTCTTAGGACTCACGAATGGTCTTCTCTTGGTTACCAACCAAACCAACCAAGATTGAAAAGTCTAACCAAACATACTAAACACGCATACCCACCATTTCTTACATGTCAGCACATGGCCTATCGTTTACTTATTTTATAAATAGTAAATAGAAAATAAAACCATGTCTCCCATTACCTTCGTTTATATCATGTATTCCTTGACTTGTAATTTTTAAGAGAAATTTATTTGGTGGTATGTCAACTTACATTAATTTTTGCTTTAGTGATCTCAACTTCGATACTATACACTTTGGTGATTCTCAACCTAGATTTAGTAAAACCATACCATTTGGTGTCCTCAACCTAGATTAGTTTCAATGTGCATATGAATGGCCTAACGGTATTAAAAAAAACCTTAGTATGATCAGTATGCCTTCTATTATTTTTTTAAGTAATTGGCTTAATGGTATTCTAAATTTATACTAATTTTTACTTCAATGACCTTAATTTCAAAACCATAATACCCTCACATTTTTGGTGGCCCACAGCAATGACTGAGAAGGACTGAAGTTGGAGTTGAGTGTATTTGAAGTTAAAGAGGGAGATGGAAAAATATTAATTGCAGAAAAAGAAAGTTTAAATAGACAAGGGAGTTGGATTCCCCTAATTTTGGGCCAATACATTTAGTCATAGGAATGTTTTTTTTTCTTTTATTTGAAGTTTGTAGGAGTCAAACTATCAATTTCTTATACCACTACAAAGAAACTTTACTACTAATCCAAGTGATTGTAATACGATAACATTAATGAGCAAATTCAAAAAAAGTAAAAAAAAAAAAACAGAAACAGGAAAATTAAGATGGCGTATACCTGTAAGGTATTCATGTTCCATGCACAAAACAACATAAGCAGTAGACATAGCAAATTTCTAAGGCTCGAGCAAAACTGACAAACAGGATACAGAATGGCACCATTTCGAAAATATATCTAATCATCTCTCTATCTTAGTTTTTCTCCGTACTCCACAATTCTCGTAGAGAGGAGGAGATTGGGGATTTCTTTGGTCAGCCGTTGGCTGTACAAAAGCATGGATGGGAGAAAAATAGTAAAAGCCACTTTATCTTTCTTATAAATGATAGAAATAATAGTTATAAAAAATTACTATAAAATTTAGACAATGACTATATTATATAATGATTGAAAGTGAGACATCAAACTCTATAATTTTTACGTTGAGATTACTAAAATAAAATATTAGTACAAGTAAAGTTATAACACCACTTTTGTGTAGTTTTTCTTTTCCCGTTCGATAAAAAGACCATCCTATGCGTCATGATGTCTCCGTTTCTTTTTAAACCATTATACACATCACATCAAAAGCATACTTCAGCATATATACCTATGTAGGGTGTGGCCAGCTAGCTCTTACACCCGTAAAGAATTTTGATGTCAATTTCTGGTCTGCCACTCGTGATGGAAGAGTTGTGTCGTTCCATGACCTCCTTTTTCCTTTACTGCCACTCGTCTCCTTAATTGCCATCGATCTCCTGGGCTAGCTTTCGCTTGATTCTTGGGCAGCTCCAGATTAACTAACTATGCAGCGAGTGAGGATTTCTTGTGAGCAGTCCGCGGTGTTGAAGCTGGGGGACGCCCAGGTGCGTCTGACGTCGAAATTCCGGCTGGCGCCAGTGGTAAATCCACCACCACTTTCACAGCCAAAGCTGGACATGGATCCCGATCCACCACTGCTGATCCCCGGCCTCCCGGACGACGTCGCGATCAACTGTATCCTCCGCCTCCCGGTCCACGTCCACCCCACCTGCCGATCGGTCTGCCGCAGATGGCATGCCCTCCTTGCTACCAAGGACCGCTTCTTCACCCACCGGAAAGCCCTCCACCTCCGCCACCCTTGGCTCTTTGTCGTCGCCTTCCATAATTCCACCGGCAGTGCCCAGTGGCAGGTACATGGTCATATATATGTCTTCTTTTAATCATTCCTCCATATATACACATCTGAAGGTAATAGTTGCCTTGAACTAATTAGAAACGGTATACATATATATATATATGTTTGGAGTGCATATATATATATATGCAGGTGCTGGACCTCAGCCACCTTTCCTGGCACACCATTCCTCCCATGCCATTGCCTCGCAAAGATAACACTAATAGAGTCTGTCCTCGAGGGTTTGGCACCACCTCTCTTCCAGATCAAAGTGCTTTACTCGTCTGCGGCGGCTGCGTGGTTTCCGACGAAGACGTTGACGACTTCCCTCTCAACATCGTTCTCAGGTTCGACCTGCAAACCAACCGCTGGACCGTGCTCCCGAGGATGCTCACCCCACGTGCATTCTTTGCCGTCGCCACGATTGAGGGCCTTGTCTACACTGCCGGAGGCGTCGAGAAAGACCACTTCGAGCTTGGGTCTGCTGAGGTCCTTGGTCCTGCTGCTGCTGTCACCATCGAATCCAAATGGAAGCCCATACCGGACATGGGCACCAACATGTCCTGCTACGATTCTGCCGTGCTTGATGGAAGGCTCTTCGTCACTGAAGGCTGGACCTGGCCCTTCATGTTCTCTCCTCGTGGCCAGGTCTACGACCCCGTGTCGAATTCATGGGAGGCGATGAAAGCCGGGCTTCGAGAAGGATGGACGGGTCGTAGTGCTGTTGTAGACGGGCGTCTGTTCGTCCTCTCCGAACATGAGAGCCTTGGAGTATTAAAGGTTTACGACATGGAATCCGATTCATGGGAGACGGTGATTGGTTCTCCCTTGCCGGAGACAATACAGAAGCCTGTGTCTTTGAGTTCCACCGGTGATTGCATTTATGTCGTGGGCCGGCATCTTCACGTTGCGGCCGGGCATGTCCGGCGGTTGAGCCGCTATAACAGCACCACCAGAGATGATGAAGAGGATGATGATGATGGTGTTGATGGGGTCGAGGAGGCAAAGAAGAAGTTCGTCAAGAACGAAAGGTCGTTCTTCGCCATCAGATGGCAACGTATTGACGCCCCCCTGTACTTTTCGGGGTTGGCACCCTCTTCCTCTCAGATTCTGTTTGCCTAACAACTAATTAACTACTATTTTTCATGTTCTTCTTTCCTCCTCTTCTCAATTTAGAAAGGTTTTGTACCTTTGGTCTATTATTATAAATCAGCATGACATTATTCTTACAATAAAGTAGGACCTGATTGCTCATGTTGTAACTAAGTTATCATCAACTTAATCCGAATATATTTTTTTATTCAATTTCGTACCATATAAAAAATAATAATCCTAACAAAGGACATGATCGACTTAAAATATAAGTGTTGAACTTCAGTCTAAATGTCTAACTTATTTGACTTAATCAATTTGATTAATGGACTAGTTTAATTGTAAGACACATTAGATTAAGTAGTATATGAAGGATATTGTAACACAACTATAAAGTGTACTATATAAGGGACATTCCTTTAAGATTTTAACACACAACCAAAAATCAACTCTTCCAGTTCTCTTACCTTGAGAAAACTTACACCAAAGGAACAGAGGTGATTACTATGGAGATACATATCAAAAGAATGCTTCTGCATCTAAATCAACAACATTATGACATTAGGTAAGTCCTATATAGCCTATGAAGTGGTATCAAAGCCATGTTTTTGTTGTTTTTTTTCAATTTCAGGGAGGATTTCATCATATTATTTTGTTTTGTGGGCACTGTTTTCATGTACAACAATGAAATCATGAGGTACTAAATGGAATATCCAGTCTTTTAGGTAGCGTAGATGTTGTTTTCCAGCCATTCTTGTACGTTTCCACAATTGATACGATTTTTCAAGCCACATATGAGGCGGAATCAATTTTTTCTGGCCATCCAAGGTGTTTCTAGTGGCCGAAATGACTTTTTCATGTGTTTTCCCGATCGTCCATAGCCAAAGCTGGCTCGTCATGGCTGGAAAAGGCCACAACAACCACTTCTGGGTGCCTAGGAGGCGCCCATGCTGTGACTGAGTGCCCGCTGGAGGCTGTCGCACGACTACCACCGTAAACGAATCCAGGGGCGGATATGTTTATCTAATCCACCTATCTATTTGATTTTGTGATAATTACATATTAGTCCATAGAGTTATGTTTCCTTACATCTGGGTTTTTATTTTAACTAGAAAGCTCTATTAAGCCCTCTGATTTAACGAAAACCCTACAGAAACCTATTATTTCTTTTAAATCTTGAGTTTTCTAGTTATAATACTCAAATTATTTGTTATTATAAAAAACTCTGTAAGTTTCTGAAATTCATGTTTGATCCCTAAAGTTTAAATACTTGTTCTAGAATGTAATTTTGCATGATCAGAATATAGTTTATGTTAGAATAAACTACTGCAACATATGTTAATTGTATTTCAGTCCATGTTTCATACTTTAATGATTAATGTTTTGGTAAGAAGCCAAAGGTTATCATTACAAATCAAGATCTCGCAATGCATGCTGCAATACTAGTGATTTTTGAGAGTACAACACATTGATATTGTTCATGATACATAGGTAAAACTACAATAAACCATGGATCCAAGCTCAAATGCGATGTTAACTTTAAATAAGACTATGAGAAATGCATATATGGTTTCAAAACTCTCATGGAATTTGAGAATCACTGGGAGTTGTTGAATGATATGTATCCCTCAATTCATGACAATACATGGTTGAATATAATGTATGATATTCGCAAAAGTTAGATCCCTTGTTATCTAAAAGATGTGTTTATGACTAGAATGTTCACTAGCCAACAATTTGAAAGTATGAACTCTTTTTTTGATGGTTATGTTCATTCTTGAACTCCTATTTTGGAGTTTGTCTTTCAATATGATAGAGCATCATCATCTAGATGGAATGCTAAAGAAAGAGATGCCTTGATGACAATGTCAACAAAACTAATACTTCTGCCTTCCAATCCAATTGAAGTACAAGTAGGCAAAGAATACATGAGGAGTATATTTACTTTGTTTCAAAATGAATTGAAGCAAGGACTATCCTATGCCTCCCAAAAGATAGCCAAGATGGGAAATAGTGCTCAATACCAAGTTTGAAAGTATGGAAAGGAATCCTCACTGCAGTCTATGATCTTCAATAGTCGTCTTAAAATATCTGCCTTTTGTTCGTTTAAGAAATTTGAACATGAAGGGATTCTATGTTGTCATATCCTTTTAATTCTATGGAAAAAGGAGTGACTATATTGCTAGAAAAATATCTTTTACCTAGGTGGAACATACAAGCCAGATATTATACAAGCATACTGTAGACACCCCGATTTTGAAGTGACTCATTGATAAGACTCCAGATGTTGCTTTGGATAATGCTGACCCTTGAACCAACCCTAAACCCATAGCAAGCCCGCAGCCCAACTAGAACTCCAAATAGGTAGGGGAGAGCACTTAGCTAGCACACTTACCTAGCACACCTAGCTAGCACACCTCCCTAGCACACCTAGCTAGCACACCTCCCTAGCACACATGCCAGGCGCACATACCTGACGCACATCCCAGGCGCCCAGCCATTTCGCAGGCTGCGGGCTGCTGGCTTTCCACCTCCCATGGCTGTTACCTCTAGCAACGAATATGCCATGGAATCTTCCAGGCTTTTCATCTACGAGGCTCTC
>JAMKQA010017901.1:0-16033 GCA_024699735.1 Posidonia australis | reverse complement strand
GTAGGAGCAGTCTTCTCTGGTGCAACTTTTCGAGCCACACTTGCCGCACACAGGTCTGGGTAGTTAGCTTTATTTATTTTAATATTGCTACTTAGTTGTCTTTAATTGTGTTTGGGTAGTTCTCATACTGTTGTGTAGCACTGGGGTGTTACAGCTAGCATGCTTATAAACTAGATTGGAATGTATGAATTGGAAATGTTCGCAATAGTAGATGATTAGTGTCACAATCTCTCCTCAAACTTGGTACTGAGGTTTATGTTGCGTTTGGAAATGCTTTTTCTTACATAGTTTATTAGGAAAAGTTGGTTTTTGTTAAGTTATATTATTTACAGCTTTTATGGATGTAAAGAAGAGTTTGTTTAGTTTGTATGTTTAATAAACACTTATGAGTTAATCAAAAGACTAAATTACCCTCAAACAACCATTGTTGTTGCTAGAGTCTATCGTCACCATCATCACTTGAATTTGCCTTTGTTGGAGTTCATCGCCATCAAAATTCGTCACCGTCGTTGTCGGAGTTCACTATTGTTGGAGATCATCATCACCATTGTCAGAATCCACTACCACTGCCATCATCATTGGAGTTTACTGTCGAAGACCACCATGATCGCTGCCAGAGTCCACCACCACTAGTACCGTCGTCAAAATTTGTCGTCGAAGTTTGGTACTGTCGCCAAAGTTCACTGTTGCCACTATCGGAATTCAGCACCACCACCGTCAGAGACCACCAAAATCCACATTCATCGCTCTCGTCATTTGAATCCACAGTCGGAGTTAACTGTTGTCGTTGTTGGAATCTATCGCCACCGTCGAAATCCACTATCATCGGTGTCATCGTTGCTGGCCCCGCCAACCTTCCCTTGGTGGATTTCGACAACGGTGATGATGGGATGTGAGGGAGGGAGGGATTTCATATTGTAATTAAAATCCACTTCTGAGAATATCATTGAACAATTAAGAAACTAATATTCATAGTTTTTCAAAAAACTAACATTCATTAGTCTTTTAAAAAGTTGTCCAATAACTCCCAATACACTAAAAAGTTATAGCTAACTTTTTTTTGGAAAAGTTTATATATCAAACATCATTTGGAAACGTTTATTGGACAATAAATGCTTAACACTACAAGCTAACACAAAAAAGTGTTTCTAAAGGCTACCTTAGTGCATAAGGTGTGTGTAAGGTGAAAGACTTTAGGACAGGGTTAAGGGCAACATTGTCTTAAATATGCATGTGTCGAACATGCATGTACCGAATTTAAGGTGTCAAACATGTGACTACCAAACTAGAGCGTGAAAGGAGTAGAGGGCTAAACTCATTACGTTGAGTCAAGGAAAATATTCGTGTTTGAGAGAAGTAACACGTACAAGTCAAACAATTGTCATAGTGACGTGAAGACCAAGTGCTCGAGTAAATGTCGAAGAGTAGTGGTGTGTGGGTCATGTGGTCGTTACGTCTAGCACATGTTGATCAAACATATAACGGATCAAGATTTACTATGACAATTAAGGTGTGTCTTGTTTGTATGTGCTGGTGTTATGTAAGAGGAAGAGGAGAATTGAATTCAAACAAGAGTAAGAGTCTTCTCTTCTATTATATTCTATTAAGAAAAAATAGTAAAGATAATGCTTTCCTACTCTTATGATGTATACTTGTGTATGCAACTGTGTGTATCATAGTGTCAAGTGTGAAAGTGAAAGAGAGAGGTTGAACTGCACAAAAACGTGTGTACTTAGTTTAATGTCACACAAAGATGCTCTTAACTAGAGTCCAAGGAAATTTTGTGACAATTAGTTCCATACCAAGGATAGTAGCAACACATGAGAATTTTTTTAAGAACTTTGTTTGCTAAACACATTTTAGTAATCTCTACTGCCTTCTAGTCGACCCATTCTGAACTTTTCTTTTGTAATAGTTTTGGATGGAATTGCAATTTTTAATCAAAATTCAGTTTTTTTTTTCAGAAGTTATGTTACGATAAAAATCACACAGAAAACTTCACCATTGTTTTCAAAAGAAAAAAAAAGGGTTTAGAAGAAGGCTTCCTTTGGAAGTACCTTTTAGGGACTTCTAGTTCTCTTTTAACTACAATTGAAAAGTGCAATTCTGTAATGATCTACCGTATTCAATAAGCAACCGTATCAATATACAAATTACGCAAGCAATCTCGATGAAGTTATCAGCACGATAGAATTGTTCCAGTTTTGCAACTCCCCAACGATAAGCCAACCTTTCTCATTTCTTGAAGAGAACTATACGTTTCTATTCCACCATAAATAACATTTACAAGCACCTGATGGTGGGTGTTAATAACCAAAGAAATCAAAGAAATACATTTACAAACATTTTTTTATTCAATCAGAATAAGAGTTCGGCCCTGTGCCATAAGCCGTGACCTCACCTGTGCCAAAGAAAATTCTTTCTTCCTCCCTCTTCAGGATTTCCCTCGAATATCTCAATGCCTTGTCCACAGTCTCAGAGTCTAGCGCTTTTGCCATTGTAATGTATAGTTTCCTGCCTGTGATAGAAGTGAACAATCTCTTGAATTGAATGGTACTATAGTAAATTTAAAAGGCCTGCGCAAGAGATCATTTATATAATGCCTCAAGGCAAAGATAATTTTTTGAAGTTCTGAAATTAAAAGAAAAAAATAGTCAACAAAATTAAACCTGCTGTCAGTGCATATTAATCAAGAAAAAATGAACATTGAGTTGTTTGTTACTTTTTTGATGCGCTGACTTGCAATTGCTGTCACGGTTCTCACTTAGCATTAACTTCATCAAAATGAAAAATCACTTGAAACCAAACCAAGCACTCAAATTCCAATCTAAAGAAAACACCAAACTAAACATCTTATGTTATCGTTTTTAAATCACGGTGCTCATAAAACAAGCACATACCCAATGCTTTAGAATGTGGTCTGTGATAATGCGATCGTGTATGCGTCCATATGTACTACTGAGATACATACAACATCATCTTGCCCCAAAGATTGTCCAAGTAGAGACACCTAGTTAGCATGTCTCGGTCGTTCAAAGGATACCCTACGCAATTACTTGAGACGTAGTTGGTTTGACAAATATACATAGAATAAATTAGTTAGAAAGGCATCCCTCATCCAATCGATGCCCCTCCGATATGTAAGTCAGATGCTGGATTGATTAAGGGAAGAATTAGATTTCTGGATTGAATTATGAATAATTACAAACCTCTCTATAATGTCATGACCCTATATTTATAGATACCTTTACAAATATGACAAATTCGATGATGTGGTCCAATTAGAGGATGCCACGAAGCTAGGCAACAATTACAATGATAGTTATGGGCAAGTTGTTGCAACTCTTTGCTCCTATTGCTCGACACCTTGGGGATTCTTTTGTCGTCAAGCTCAACAAACCTGGGGGTGAGACACACTGTAGAAGCATGGGAGAACAAGACTTCTGTTGCCTTCATAAATATGACAAATTTGATGACGTGGTCCAATCAGAGGATGCCATGATGCTAGACAACAATTACAACGATAGTTATGGACTAGTTGTTTTCTCGCAACTCTTTGCTCCTACAGCTTGACACCTTGGGAATTCTTTGGTCGTCAGACTCGACAAAACTTGGGGGTGCGATACACCGTTGAAGCATGGGAGAACAAGACATCTGTTGCCATACAATTCAAAAGCATAAACCCAAGTGGTCCGAAAGCATGAAACCAAGCCATTATGTCGATGTTACACGTGCTATACGTCCAGTAATCGGGCTACATGTGCTGGTGGGGCCAAGAATAGGGAACACCTATGCTGAGTCGGGGAGATGGATGCCACGACTTAGGTGATTGGGATACACATGTCAATGGAACTTAGGTAGCGTTTGGAAACGCTTTCTTACATCAATTTATTGCCTAATAAGTATTTTCAAACGAGCCAATTTATCGAACTTTTCTAAAATAGCTGGTTGTAGCTTTTTAGCTCATTTTAAGGTCTTGAGGTAGCTTTTAGAAAAGTTAATAGATGTTAACTTTTTGAAAAGTTATGAATATTAACCATAGTTTTTTTAATGATATCCTTAGAAGTTAATTTTAAATACAACATGAACTAAGGCAACGATGGCAGTGGTGGTGATGGTTGATAGCGGAAGTGGTGGTGGCCGACAACAGTGGTGGTAGCCAACAGTAGTGGTGGTCGATGGCAACAATGGTGGTGGTCGACGACTGCGGTAGTGGCTGGCGACGACGGTGGTGGCTAATAACAGTAGTGGTGGTCAGCGACGGCAACGGTGGTGGCCAATGGTGGTAGTGGTAGTCGACGACGACGGTAGTGGTCAACGGTGATGGTGGTAGTCGGCGGTGACGATAGTACTGGCCGACGACGGTAGTAGTGATCAACGATGATGGATGGTAGCGACGCAACGACTAGTAGACGGTAGTTGACAACAATGGCGAGGACAATATAATCCTTTGTTTAATTCATAAGTAATTATTAGACATACAAACCAAACAAGTTTTTTTTAATCTCCATAAAAGCTATAAAAAGCATAGCTTAACAAAAAGCTAGCTTTTCTCAATAAACCGTATAAGAAAAAGCATTTCTAAATGCAACCTTAGCCCCCTGCCAAGTGATGGGTCCCTCGACTTTGTGTTCTGAGTTGTTACAGTGGTTTAAATGCAAAGTAATTATTTTGCTCTATTGACATGACAATCTTGTAACAAGATGATGTGTGCAAGCAGTGGAATGCTAGGCATTGTGTCCTTTTCGCCTTGCTTATGGAAAACCATGCATTGTGGTTGGTCAAAGGTGGTTGGTGCTACACTTATAAAATAACTTGTGCTTCTTTTTAACTTTTACCATGAGTTGCTATTTTATTGCTTTCACCGAACACATTGAGCATGTAAGGCTAGTCAATAGTAACTTTCTTTCTTTTAGTTCTTGGTCTTCTCCAATGGCTTGTCACCAATGCACTAAGAGCCCATCCCTACCAAAGAAACTAGGAGAGTCAATAGGGTTCTTCCAACCCCACAAGTAATATGCAAGTATCTTCTTCGAAATGTAATGGAGAAAACAACAATGGTGCTGAGGAAAACTAGCTAGGTGAGTTGTTCTTTGGTAAATGTAGATGCCTCGGAGGATATGATTGTGGATTTTGTGGCCACAAAGATTGATGTTGGTGCCACAATCACTCATAGGATAAGAAGCAACCAATGATGTCTCATGACATCCTAAACATTAAGGTTGTATCAGGAAAGCCTATATGCTCAAAACCCTATACGACAAAGTTAGTCAGGCTAGGCCTAACTATATAGCTGATTAACTCATAATTCATGCATATTTTATTCCCATATTTGTCTATTTTGTATATAAATAATATTACTCGAGGTGTTTTGTACAAATTTTGCAGAACTTAAGGACTTAGAAAGAATCTACGAAAAATAAGGGGGAAAAGAATAATTGTGCCAGAAAAGATGAGATTTTTGTATGAAAAATTCTAGAGCTATGTCAAGAGGTCAAACACATATTTTTCATGTACCTAAATACTAGTAAAATATCAGTGAAGTTGTGGAAAAAGTCAAAGAATATCCTAGATTACATGGACACCCCCCAAGCACCCAGATGCAGATCCGACTCCTTCCAAGCACTTGCACCAGATATTTTTGACTTGGTCTTCTTTGGATAAGATTCTCACTTGTAAATATCTTGTATTCAAAATTCAAGATTAAATTTTGTATTCAGATTTGTCTTTGACATAAACAAGTTATTGTAAGCTATAAAAGAACCCCTTATGTAGATCTATGAAACCCCAAGTAAGGTTTTAGACTCTCTCTTTTTTCTTGTATTTTGGGAGATCTTGTATTTTAGGAGATCTTGAAGATCATCAGTGTAATCTTAGGTTTCCTTTAATAAAAAGTTTTTTATTTAATTATGTCTTTTCTTTTTCCTTCTTCCCCTTCTTTTATTTTAATGTTTTATGTTATCATGCTTGGCTAATCTTTTAGATCTAGGATTGAGATGAAGTTTAAGTAATATTATATATCATGATTAAATTACTCTATGTTTTCTCTTTATGCTTAATGTTATGAATATGTGGATTGGATGTATATTACATAGATCATTCAATGAATCGAAAAACTTTGATAGATTAACATTGATTTCATCTTTTTAGTCTATGCTTAGGGAAGATTTAATTAGGGGTTGTGTATATAATCTCAATTCCATCATTTGTCATTTGATTTAATTTGATTTCTGTATTTTTATTCATTGACTTGATAGTATATGGTGCATTGCATATAGATTATGCTTGTTAAGATAAGAATCATTGAATCAAATTATTTAGATCAATCGGGAAACATCGAGTAGATTTAATCATGCATTTATATTTACATGAATGGATTCAAAAATCCTAGTTCTTCATTTATTCTGAATTTTTCTTAAGTGTTTAGTCCTTAATCAACTTTCTCAACTCCTTGTTTTCAATAATTGATAATAAATCTTTGATTCTAAAACACTTTTCTCTGTAGGATTGACTCGTATTTGCCATGTACTACATAGTACGCTGTGTATTTGCGGTAATTAAATAAGACACATCAATAGCTCCTTAAGAGGATCACCTTATTACCGGGTTGAGGTTGCCGCTCCCACCCTTCTTCGTAGATGTGTGTTGATGGTACAGGTTGATGCCTACACAATTTCCACCGAACGCCTTCAAGAATATCATGACGTTTTGCATTCTTCTTAGGACTTTCGACTTTCTATTCTCCTCTTCCAGCACATTTCCAAAGCAGTTAGACAAAATAAACAACCTGAAAGGTGCTATATCTCCCTCTACTAGTTAGGCAAGACGATGACCGACTTCCATTCAAAGGTTCACAATTTTCACAAGAAGTTTTTTTGGTTTGGATCTATTGACTAGGGAGACTTCTCCATTTTTCTGAATGGGGAACATTGAGAGAAGGTTCCAAGAAGGAACTAGAGCTTAGGGAGCTAACCCCTCATAAGGAGGAGGGAACAACACTCCTTCACATAGATCTTGACGGTCATAATGATACTGCCAACCTCCTAATGGACAAAAACTTAGAACAGTCTGGGTTCATGTTGGAGGAGGACGTTGTAAAGTGTACGATTTCTCTCCCTTTTAAGTACCCACCTTGTAACATCCCGGTGCATCACAAATCAGCATCAGTACTACCCAATTAACTAATTCAACTAAAGTAAAGTAAATAAAACAACTAAACACTACCCAGAACATCGTGTGCAGCTAGTGGCTCCTCAATGTGCACAAGAACTGGACCACACTCATATTTGTACTTGAAAACAAAACACAAAATACGTGAGTGACCTTAAGTCATCCAGCACGTGCTTACTAAAACCACGGAAGAAAACCAGAGTATTAATAGTTGTCTGAGTACAATGAGAAACACTGTTTAAAATGCCTTTGCAAACTGTTCTTATTCTTTTCCTTCAAAATTTCCATGCATTTTCAAATCATTTCCATGCATTTCAAGAAACCAACTTTTGAATAGAATTTAGCCTAAAATAGTACAAAAACTCATTTATATCCAAATCCTAACTGGAAACTAGCTAAAACCACAAGTTCGAACGAGACTAGAATCTAGCGAAAGCCACAAAATCACATGCCAATCCTAGCTCAAAACCACACTCACATGGTCCATCTAAAACTCGTGGTGTCACCTTAGCCACAGGTGATCAATTTTGCCACAAGCAGTTGGTGAGGCATCAACCCTGACCCTATTACATTACCGTAGTGAATCACCCCTTGTAGGAGTCCATCTGCCACGGTTTCATAGGCCTCACAAACCATGACTCACAAGTCACACAAACACACACAAGATGCATCCTCACGATGCTCCTTGGTGCCCGGACACCTAGGGACTCACCACCATAGGCCCAACCAACATTTAGTAAAGAGGATGGACCGGTCTTTTTCATCTGGGACCTACAGTATCTCAAGAGCCGCAATCTTTTTCACCAGTACCTGTCGTCGACAACCACACTTTAGAACTCGTACCGTTTTCACGAAGATTTCATACATCTAATTAGTTACAACCTTACTGCCACACGAATCCGACCAACAACTACGAAAATTATTTTCAAAATCATGCATTTCTTTTCAAAACCTTTTCGAAAACAATTTTCATTACAGAAATCCTTCATGGAATACATTTCGTTTCAAAGCCAGTTATTTATACAAATCTTTAGGATTATTTCTAAATAATTTTAATTAATCTTCAAAAAACAAAGCTACTAACCTACGTGACTCGCGTCGGTTAGTTGCGCCGGGAGCGTCCGTTGCTTCCCTACGCCACTGATTCACTACATGGCTACTAACCAGTTGCGCGAGACATTTTACAAATAGACTCTGAAGTAGAAAAACTCATCAAAAAATTCATCAAAAAACCACAAAAATCACTGAATCCATGCCATTCAAGTCAACCACATTGTATACCATATTACATTACATGAATCCTAGGATTTTTAATAAGACAAAGAAGGAAAGAGGGTAGGACGCGTACAATTTCGAAGTTCATCGACATTTTCCCCTCCTTTTCCGGTGACTCTAATGAGCTACTTTGGCGAGCTTCACACCTCTTCTCTCTTCCTCTCCTCCTTTTGTTCCTCTCCGACCTCTCACTCGTGGTGGCTTGTAATGAGGGGTCAAGGCTCTTTTATAACCCTCGCCACTGTCGACAGTTGCCCGACAATTCAGCCTGAGGGTGGCGCAGGGAAAAGCAAAGCAGCAAATGGCGTAGCAGGGCATGGCCTTGCCACGCGGTGCAGAGAAGCGAGCGGTGCGGAGGGCTGGCAGCACAGTAGAATGACAATTACTGTGTTTTTACTGTGCGATACTGTATTTTTGCTACGCACTAGCTAATCGTGTCAACTAATCTCACCAATGAAACCTGTTGTTGCTACGTGCCTCAAATATTCGTCTGTTACTCACTCTACAATCATTTGCCTAAAATGCACGCCTAGACTACTTTGAATTGGGCTAACCAATCCACCAGCCCATTAAAGAAGAGTAACACACCAATCTCACAAATTAATACATTCAACAATATTATTTGTTAATAATTAAATCTAAGATTACATGAAACAATTCCATTATGTCCTTTTTGAATTCTTAGATGTTACACACCTCCTCCCACCAATCAAATTTGACGTTGGTATAAGAAATATGTCGATGTTGTTCGAGGACAACTTTTTGTTGTTGGACCTCTACATTGACTTCATCATTAACGCCCACCAAAGGTGAGCGTCCTTTCGACGTAAATCACCAAGTAATGTTGAATGTGTCATTTGTATTGGGTGGGAAAATGAGATATAACCCAACTTTCGATCTCTTTACCTCTTTTCATTCTAGAGTTCATTTTATTTCTATTTTTTTCCATTTCAATATACCAAAAAAAAACATTAGTTCTCTTCTTCTACTTCTAGATAGGACTCCAAGTGAGTCGGGTATCATCCATTAATCTGATCTGATTCGATTCGATCTGTTAAGAACGATTTAGAGTATGGGATTTTATATACTGAACGATCCATTAACTTGTCACTCTCTAATCTATTAATTTATTGATAACCAGTTGACTCATTACCCAAGAGTAATAAATTTACACAAACCCTGATTTACTGACACAACTATATAAACATCCAAACATCATTCCCCAAACATCCTCAATTCCAGATCCATAGACTCCGCGACGCCACAGACCACTCGTCCAGTCTCCACTTCTCCAGATTCCAGCCACGCTCCCAAATCCCCACCGGCAGCCACTCCGCCAGCCCCGCCGATCGCCTCTCCGCCAGCCCCGCCGATCGCCTCTCCGCCAGCCCCAACAGTCTTCTTCTCTGTTAGTTCTAACAGAGATTCGTTGAAAGTCTCCTCTTCCTCACGTTCGCGTGCGATTCTCGGGCTTCTCTCCGGCGAAGAAAACCCCTAACGTAGATCGAAAGGTTAGTGCTCCCCTATCCCTGTTTTTCTCCCACTCGTCTGGATCTCTTCCCGGATCGAGGACGGAATCTGTATCAATTAACGATACCCACCTTGAAAGCTTCCATTTTTTTTCTTTTTGGTTGTTTATGCACGGGATTGGGTAGCTAATAGGAGGTTCATCTGCTTCCATTGATAAAAGCTTTACTTAGGGGGGGTTTTGCACTTGGAAATTAAAGGAAACCAAGGGGAAAGAAACTATTTTCTCTTTGACCAGAAAGTGTGTTCAAAATCATGGTGTTTGTGCACATATTCTAATCGAAAGTAAATTCCTTTGATTTCCAGCACATGCTTAAAATTTATCATTTTCTTCCCCTTCCTTCTCATTTTGACTCTATATTTTCCTTTCCTTTGGTCTTGGACGTGATCAGTTGAACGGTCATACATTTATATTTTCTCGAGGAAAAAAATGCTGAATTTCCTTTCCTTTTACTTATGTACAGCGATAGTTCCATTTGGGGTACAAGCAGGAGGAAACATGCCTGATGACACTCCAATTGATGTGAAGGATGATGTTGCGGAGGTAGAGAAGTTTCTATCAAGAACTATTGACTGCCCTCTTTTATTTCATTTGCTGCATTTATACGTTGTATGATTTTTTTTAAGTCTAGCGTTGCCTTTCAAAAAGAGAATCTAGCATTTACCCACGTGAGCCTTGCAGTTTATCTACTTGATCAATTATGTGACTCTGAATTCAAGCGGTCCTTTACTTTTGTAGACATGAAATTAGACAAATACAATATATTGTCTACCTTGGGAATTAGTTATTCTTGCTTGTTTTTTTGGATTGCTTGATTTATACCTATTTAATATGGCAGCTTGCACCATTTGATCCTACTAAGAAAAAGAAAAAGAAGAAAGTTGTAATCCAAGAAGCTCCTCAGGAGGTGGAAAAACTGGCAGAGAAGACAGAGAGCTTGTCAGGTACTTCTGACCTCTGAAAGCAGTCAAATACAAACTTTCTTACACAAGTTATTTTTAGAAATTTGACTAATGCAATTTATAATTGATGCTATTGCACATTTGCATTTGTTCAGTTTCTGAGGGGCTTGAGTCTAGTTTTGTTGGCATGAAGAAAAAGAAGAAGAAACAGGTTCCTTTCTATTGTTTTTCTGAATTTATATAAACACACTTTTCTGTCTTTAAGCAGTATCAACAACTTAAAGGATTTCAAATCGGCCATCTGTTGTCTGTTCAGGTGGAGACTGATTTCCTAAATGAGGAAATTGTGGATGCAGGCAATAATATTGATGGTAAATATCTGTATGATTTTATCTTTAAGCAATACCAATGTAAAAGAATTTGCTAGAAAATTTTCTCTGGATATACTGTACAATTTTACTGGTAATTCCTGAAAGCATTTCAATGCTGTTATCACGTTATAAATTATAACTATCGAAGGAAAAAATCCTTTTTAAACAAAAAAAAATCAATTTCCAGGTGACCAGAATGGTATAGATGATGAAGGAGAAGGCATCTGGCTTGGAGCAGCTCGCCTTCCATGGGAAGGCACTGATCGTGATTATAAATATGAGGAGGTATGTATTCATTATGTTTGATGGCTTTATTTCTTGTCTCGAAATCTACTTTGCACTTTCTTTTCAAGAAATTTGAAACCAACTATACCTAGATTCATTGATGAAGACAGATTCTGAATGTTATATAGCGTGCCCATATTTTTGTCTGTCTATCATAACTATTTTGTGCCTCCATTTACAGAGATTTCAAATTGTGTTTGTTCTTCTGCTGTTTGCAGCTTTTAGATAGAGTATTCAATATCCTACGTGAGAATAATCCTGATCTTGCTGGAGACAGACGTCGAACTGTAATGAGGCCACCACAAGTTCTTCGTGAAGGCACAAAAAAGACTGTTTTTGTGAACTTCATGGACCTTTGCAAGACGTACTATGATTTTGTTTCCTTTTTTCTTTTTTGGTCTTAATTTACCATTTGTAGCCCATGCAAGGTATTCTAGTGTCTTGTTAATTGTGCTGTTAAAATAAATTTGATTTGTTCCTTCCAAGTATAGTGCTCATTTTTTATGGATTAAGCAAGTTCAGGCATTAAATCTTCATTAGAACCATTTGGAGATTCAGAATTTGTTGTTGGCAGTTAAAGTAAATAGCATAGTGAGGATTCTTCAGCCTATAAATAATCCTGTCTCTTTCCTTGAAGATAAATATTCCCAACATGCTAGGGTTCCTAGTTTCGTAGTTGAGTTTTGACTCCTGTGGACCATATTCAAACATGAAGGCGACTTAAACACAGTATTTACTGAAGATTTCTTTTATGTACCTTTTTTATTGCACGTATTGGGGAGCATCATGTGGATCTAATCAGGCTAAATCAATCTGGATTTTGGAAAACTGTTTGCACTGCAATCTTGAAAATGCTGCATGCTTTTTTCTTGTTTAAATCTGTATTAGCAATTGATTTTTCAACCACTTAAACTGTTAGTAACAAAATTATTGAATTTTTCTGCTGAAATTGGTGGGCTTATGTTTTTCCAAAACCATCACAGCTGGAATAACTTTCTTAAATGACATGACGTGCTCCATTCAAATTTTGGTCACTGTCGGGCTTTTCTTTTTTGTTTTCTTTCTACTACCATCCTTTTATATGGTTTTTTCTTGTCATGTCTTGGCTAAACACTGAGATTAAGGCATCACTGTCATTTCTACTGCCATCCTTTTCTCTTTCCTTTTTTCTAAAGCTAGAGTAGAAGAATTATTTCCTATTGTGATTTTTCTCCACGGTGTATCTATTTTGGTTTCTTCAAAGACAAAGTAAGACTGAATCACTTCTATTACGGAAAAGGGAAAACAGAGTTCAGTCAATTCCCTTTTATAAGATGATAAAAAAATAAGTTCCATCCAGTATTTGATAAATAAAAAATAAGTTCCATCCAATATTTGATAAATATGTACGCAATTATTCATCTGTATAATGTTTTCCTTCTCCAGAGTTAGAGAAATAAAGAGATTTTCACATGATATTTTCATCTTTGCCATATGTTTATTTGTGTTTAGCTGTGTATTTTGAATAGAATTTTTTGTATCTAAGTTTCTCACCGTTGAACTAAGTTCTGGCCTTGGTGAATTCTTTGTCGCCAAGAGTGCAGTTTTGCTATGGTTTTCATAGTACATGTATCTTCTTATCTTGGATTTTTTTTGTTTGATGCATTCCATTGGAAATGAGCATTGTTTCTGTTTTCTCAGTATGCATAGGCAGCCAGAGCATGTTATGACTTTCTTACTTGCTGAGATGGGAACAAGTGGTTCTCTTGATGGGCAGCAAAGGTTGGTTGTCAAAGGAAGATTTGCACCAAAAAATTTTGAGGGAATTCTTCGAAGATATATCAGTAAGTTTACCTATTACCACTTATGTATGTATATATTTCTCCTTCACACGTATTCATTGGATCTAACTTTTCACATATTTGGTTAATGTAAACAACTGTTTTTCCATCTTTGTAACCATTATCATTTTATTTTCCATATTCTTGCTGCACATTTAGAAGTAAAATGGCAACTACTTAATATCATTGTACACATTGTATGATATGCGTGATTCATAAATAAGCACCTTTTTTTTTCAAGAACGATGAAATTATACTTCATATTGGGACAACTTTGTGGTTCCCTCATATACTTGATATTGCTACAAGTACTTTTCTGTTCTAACTTGTTATTTTCTGACTATACATTCAATTCTCATGAGAAAACCTTTTGCAGCTAGCACTCATCCATTAAAGGTTTTTTTCCTTCACTAAACATGTAGGTTGCTGTGTATTTTCTCATCCATTAAAGGTTTCTTGGTGAGTTTGTTGCGGATATGGGTCAAACTGGTTTTAAATGATTGTCATGTAAGGGTCACAATGGCATAATCTTAAGAGCCTTATTCATCAATATAAGATTGTGAGACCCTTTGGTATCCAATAATTTTGCAATAAGGTTTGGTTGACTGCCAACCTGACATTGGCCTCTAATGATCTCTAGTTTTAGATTGGTTCAGCTTGAATTTTTTCCCCTTTATATAACCTGCCTTGTGTGTAAGCTGTTCAAGTCACTTGCTAATGATTGGAATATGGTTATTAAACAGTTTGAGAGTGTTAGGTTCGCCTGAAATCAGAAGAAAAATTGTTTATCGGCCTTCTCACTTTGCTGAGTTGTTCTAGTCTAACATGCATATTAATTATTTATCGTATTTATTTCTATCCATCTCTGATTGTACCATGTATTATTGCTGGGTACCATTTGTATTTAATATTCTATTGATAGCTGTATCCTCCTTTATAATTAAAAAACATAGAGCAAAATGGGCAATGGTTGCTTCTTATGTTAGGAGTTCCATTGATTTTACAAGCATGTGTGACTTTAATGTCCTCATCAATCTAGGGATCAGAGAAATGTTTAATACTTTAATATTACATTGCCGTCCCTTTCCTTTGTTTCCATAGTCCTTTTTTTTAGGACTCTTACCTTGCCATATTGTTTGTCTTTTTGTATATTCTTTCTTCCATTATCTGATGACAAAATGGATTTATATTGTTACCTTTTGTATCCATGTTGAATATTTAATGTCTTACAATTTATATGCAGATGAATATGTCATATGTAATGGCTGTAAGAGCCCAGACACTATCCTCATCAAGGAAAACAGGCTGTTCTTTCTCCGGTGTGAGCAGGTATTAATTGATCTTGCTGCTTAGGTGTTTTCGTAGTGAAATCATGAACTTTAGAGCACAATGTTCCATGTCTTTCAGCAAGCTGTTAGCTAGCCTCGCATAGCTTTTGCAGGCTAAATATCTTGGTTCCACTACCATGATTTGAAAGTAAAATCCACTTCCCATATAACTTCCTAGGTGGGTTGGGAATGATTTGGACCACCTCTAAACAATAAGAAAGATGTCTCTTTCTTTTGTTTGTTCTAGGGAAATACTGCCTCTCTCCTCACTGGCCTAGCTACACCAGGTTCTTGTGGAATAGTGGTGTAAAAGGCATTGCTGGTTCTCGACTTCTTTTGGCTGTTGAATGAACAATTGTTAATCAGCAGTATAATGGGGCAGTTTTGGTTATGTATAGAAAAGAGTGCATGTGCTAATAAAGGAGTTTTTTTCCTCGTTTTAAATTTTTACTCTCATAGTTTATTGTTAAACATTTTCTTGATACTGATAACAGGAAGTACGTCTCTGGTGTTTCTAATGTTCCTGGTTATCAACCTAATTTGCATTTGATTTTCAAAAATTTAAGAAATCAATTGTTTAATGTTTTTTTTAAGAATAAAGCTTTATTAATTTTTTTAAATCAAATTTCATCTTCACCAAGCATGGAGTTTTTTTGTTTAGACGTGCTTTTTTATTGAATGGCCTATGATCTGCAGATGTATTGCTTACATTGTTTGATCATCCCATTCATGATAAGAATCTGCAACTTTTCTCAGGCATTCCTTGAGATAATGTTTGCCCTTTTTTCAGGTTTTCACTTTATTTTATTTTTCCATTATAACAGTGCACATCTAGTTTTTCATTTTGAATGGCCTATGATCTGCAAATGATTGCCTACATTGTTTCATCAGGTCATTGATGATATGAATCTGCAACCATTTTGAGGCATCCCTTTGAGATAATGCTTGCTTCATTGTCTGGCCTTCACACTATTTTTTTTTCCTTTACAGTAGTGCACATCTAGTTTTGCATTTTGAATGGCTTATGATGATCTGCAATCAATTGCCGACATTGTTTGATTATTTCATCAATGATCAGAATCTGCAACAATTCTGAGGCATTCTGAGATAATACTTGCTCAGTTTTCTGGTCTTCACTTTTTTTAAATAGAAGTGTGAATCTAGTATCGCATTTTGGATGGCCTATGATGATCTGCAGACATATTGCCTACATTGTTTGATCATGTCATCGTGATAAGAATCTGCAGCCATTCTGGGGCATTCCTTGACATAATGCTTACTTTCTCTTCCGGACATCATGTTATTTTATTCTTCTTTTATGTGTATGCATCTAGTCTCACATTTTGAATGGCCT
>JAMKQA010017900.1:0-23434 GCA_024699735.1 Posidonia australis | reverse complement strand
CCTGGCAACCGCAAGCACAGGTCTTGCAGGGGATGACGGACTCGTTGTAGAATCCCGAGAACGACACGCAGCACCGCGGCTTCGCTCCCTTTGGCCGTCGGGGTGTTTTGGAGGCGTCCGGTGGAGATAGCAGCGGCATCTAGGGGAGAAGGCCGCGGCATCCAGGGGAGAGGGCGGCGGCATCCAGAGGAGAGGGCGGCGTTGGTGTTGCTACTGCGATTTGAGGCGTCCAGGGGAGAGGGTGGCGGCATCCAGGGGAGACGACGGCGGTCTGGGGGGGGGTGTGGGTGTAGAAATAGGGTGTAGGATTTTTAAGATGGGGGGAGGGGCGGTTGATTTAATTTTTTTTTAGATTTTGCTTTGGAGGGAGGTGTAATGCATTCGAAATTTGAATTTTAAAAAGAAAACCATAAACCAGATTTACTGTATATAAAAGTGGTTTTAAATGTTGAGGGAGCATGCAATAGAACTATACTCTATATATATATATATGTATGTATGTATATATTAGGTATTAAATATATACATTATTTTTTTATATAAACAATAAATATATTATATACATATGTGCATCATTTCACTTCTCTGACGTAAATTAGATTCTTATTCTGAAACAAACTATTAAAAAGTGAATGAAGAGTTGAAACAAAAGATAGAGAGAGAGAGAGAGAGATGGTAAGGGACGGATAGATAGATAGGCAGCTGGGGACAGGAATGGAGGAGAAGAGAAAGAAGAGCAGAGGAGGGAGATAGAAGTCAAAAGGAAATTTGAGAGCATATGCTGAACGACAGAGACCATACTCCATACCCTCCATTGGAATATCCTCTCTCCTTCTCTCTCTCTCTCTCAGCTTTCGGCACCTTCTTCAAATGCCCCTCCGATTCCCCTCTAAGTTGCAAATTATAGCCCGCAAGTAATCATGATCTCTTCTTCTTCTCCTCCCGTTTCTCCCTCTATAAATCTTCTCTCCTCGCCTCTCTCTCGCACCTCCTCTTCCCCCCCCTCCTTCTCCTCCCTCCCTTTTCTCCCTGGGAAAAAATACCCCCGCATTCTCTTCTCCCTAAAGCCAAGGAAGCTGCAGCGGAAGAGGCAGACCACGACCACGATAAGCTGCAACAGGGAGATGACTATTGTTGAGGATGGCGATATAGAGCAACTGGAGGCTCCACTTCTCCAGGATAAGCGGCAGCAGCAGCAGCAGCAGGAGGAGGAGGACTCCTCTCTGGCCTGCACCAAGCCTCGCCGCATTGCTCTCTTTGTTGAACCTTCCCCCTTCGCGTTAGTCCATTCCTCCTCTTTTCCTCCCCTTTCACTATTAACAACTTCCTTTTCTCAATCTGGGTTTCTCTCAAAATGCCCTCTTTTGATCATTCCGACTGCTTCCTGAATAAGATTTTGCCTCTTCTGTTTTTGTATATTTTTTTCATTCAAGTTTGTTCTTTGTTAAGTTAACAAGGATATGAGATTGCTCGTTGTTGTGTTTCTATTCCTCTTTTCTTCGTCAATTTATGGATGATTTTCAACATGTGTGGGTTCCGTTTGCAGTTATGTGTCCGGATACAAGAATCGTTTCCAGAATTTCATCAAATATCTCAGGGAAATGGGGGATGAGGTATTTATACACCCATCTCTATTTGTTTTGACTGCAACAACTGATCCTAGGCCCTAGCTAGTTCACGACATCTTAATGCAGTCAGTCATCATCAGGCTAAATGGATGACCGCTTCTTTTCTGCTACAGGTCATAGTTATCACAACTCACCAAGGAGTACCACAAGAATTTCATGGTGCAAAATTGATTGGTTCTTGGAGGTAACTTCAATAATTATCTCTCATCTTTCCCTGATTTTTGCATTGATCTACCAACTAATGCATCAAACTGGCTCGATTGGGAAATAGCTGACCAGTAACTTGATGTATCATGCAATACCTTATTAAACTGGCCATAATTCACATGCTTGCAACACTTCACTTTTCTTATTGCAATGTATCCTCTACTGGGCTTTCTTAAAAGTCTATAAATTTACGTATGTATCTCTTTACTCAATTAACGGATATTCAACCCTCTTTCCAGCTTCCCCTGCCCATGGTACAAGAACGTGCCACTTTCACTAGCACTCAGCCCTAGAATCATTTCTGAAGTGGCGAAATTTAAACCAGACATTATACATGCATCTTCACCTGGAATTATGGCAAGTAATCCAGGATTACTGCTGCTTACGTGTATCTATTATCCTACCAGGCTTAATAATTGTTAGTTTTCCTTGTAACAGGTTTTTGGTGCTCTAGCTATTGCTAAAATCTTGTCGGTCCCTTTAGTCATGTCGTACCACACACATGTTCCAATGTGAGTTACATTCTTTCTAGTCTCATGAATTTCTATAATTTTTTAAAGCTTCTAAGTTACTAAATCATCACTTTATTGAAAACAAGTAACAAAAGGAAGTAGATAAATAAGCTAAATTTCTGAAAAGAGTTGTTGAGCATGATTTTTTGCAAATTGGTGATATAGTGTCCAGCCTTTGCTTAATTAATTAAAACATGTTAAAATTTACTAACATCTGCTTGAACTCTTCCACCTGCTGATTTTCTTATGCTCCAACACAGTATAGCCATATCAATTTAATTTTTTTTTATTTTGTTTCTTTGCCGTCTTTATTTTATTCAGTGCCATGTAGCAACCTTTTTTTTTTAGATAGTCATGTAGGAACCTTGTTTAGGATCTTGCTTGTTCCTGATCAATCATCAACCTTTATGAGAAAACACTAGCTAATGAGAATTATACTTAACGTTAACTTCCATTTTTGTGAAAGGAAAAGGAATCAGCCAATTAGAGTGAGGATCGGTACAGAAATGATCTTGAATCATTCCCATTTTATGTTTAATATCAATCAAGAATACAATGATCAGGAAAAGTGCCTTCTGATGTCATGCCCTTTTGAGTTTCTCAAATTCATGTTTTACATTCATAAAATTTATCACTCCTCATTCCACTCTCTACTAGAATAAATTCCGCTCTCAATTTTCACGTTTATAAGCTGAGGCAAAAAAGATTAAGACATCTTCAATCACTTCCAGTAGTAATATCTGAAAGCAATCAAGGAGAGAATTTTTCTACCATAGATTAAACTTCAATAACCAGTGCCTTATTCACACTTGTGCCCTAAAAAAGAGACAAAATTCTGATATGTCTGTCTCAGGCTAAGAGCCTTAAACCACCAGATACTCAATTGCAAGCTAACTCATCTTTGTACTCAACAGATATATCCCTCGATACACCTTCAGCTGGTTAGTGAAACCCATGTGGCTCATTATAAGTAAGATGGCTCTGGTGTTCAACTTTTCTTATATTGGTTATTGTTTATTTGGATAAAGCTTTGAATTGTCTCTTCTGTCTTCAGAGTTCCTCCATAGGGCTGCTGATCTTACACTAGTACCTTCAACTGCTATCGCTAGGGATCTCCAAGAAGCTAGGGTGACAGCAGGTTCATAAATTTGGAAAACATTATCGGTTCTTTATGGCTTTATGTTTTTTTCCCATGTGCACATGTCATTTTGTTCCTCCTTTCAGCTAATAAAATACGCCTCTGGAGCAAGGGGGTTGATTCCAAGAGCTTTCACCCACGCTACCGCAGCCAAGAAATGCGAGTAAGGTTAAGGTATGTAAGGAGTCTCCTTCTGTATCTCAACTATTGTGCCAAATTATTTTTCTCATCCTTTTTTCCCTGTTTAACAGTGGTGGTGAGCCTGAGAAACCACTTATAGTCCATGTTGGACGACTTGGCGCTGAAAAGAGCTTAGATTTCCTCAAAAGGCAAGCTTCTAAATTTTTAGCTTTTCTGTCTAGGAGCTTAATGTGGGTGTAGGTGGTTTCTGTACCATAGCATCTGATATTTACTGTTTTGCAAACTTGTGCTATTTTGGAATTGGATTTGGAATTTTCAGCTTATTTACATGCCTCCGTTTTTTTTTTTTTTTGAGGATAGCTTTATGTGCCTTTTAGTATTAGAATCCCTATAGGTATTGATAAGCCTAAAACTCTGGGAGGATCTGATCCTTCACGTAATGTCACACTGGCTGCAAGTTTAAAATGCCTGATAAAACCATTTGGTTATCACAAACTAACAAGTGATCACGATAATTCTAGGGAATTTTTTATCTCAATGGTTTTCCCATTTGTCTAATATGCTGTGCTGCTAATAAACTAGTAGTTTTTCTTCTTTTTAAATTGTATGGGAAGTTTGTTAACGTTTATGTGCTTGTGTCTTGTGGTTGTGTTTCTATGCAGTGTTATGGATCGTCTTCCAGAAGCTCGGATTGCTTTTGTAGGAGACGGGCCATACAGGTAAGCAAATTCTGCACATGTTCACAAGAATTTACTTGGCCTGAATTCACCACTGTTTCAATGCTTGCTTGGTAGATATTCTCTCTTTATGGCAATAATTTTAAAAGGTGCCTTGCTTTTTTGGCAGGGAGGAGCTGGAAAAGATTTTCGCTGGAATGCCTGCAGTGTTTACCGGGATGCTCCATGGTGAAGAGCTCTCACAGGCGTATGCAAGTGGTGATGTTTTTGTGATGCCTTCTGAATCGGAGACCCTTGGGCTTGTTGTTTTGGAGGCCATGTCTTCTGGGCTTGCTGTTGTGGCAGCTAGAGCTGGAGGAATACCGGAGATAATTCCAGAAGACCAGGAGGGTAAGACTGGTTTCATGTTTACACCTGGAGACATTGATGACTGTGTGAACAAACTAGAGCGTCTAGTGAGGGACCAAGAACTCAGGGAGGCCATTGGTAAGGCTGCCAGGGAGGAGATGGAGAAGTATGACTGGCGAGCCGCGACCAGGAAAATACGCAATGAACAGTACAATGCTGCCATCTGGTTCTGGAGGAAGAAGAGGGCTCAGTTGCTTCGACCCATCCACTGGTTGGCCAAAATGATATTCAAATCACCGGAAGTCAACTACAGTTGATTGAAATATCCTTAACTGTGAATCTGGGATTTTGTAAGCAATGGGAGTATGGTTAATTTGTTTATTGTGCGCAGATTGCAATTCTTGTAAAATTGATTTGTAGATTGCTTTTCAGTTGCAATTCTTGTAATATGGATTGGCTTGTTCAATTTCTCTTCCCCTTACTTGGAATAGGTAAATTTGAAGCAGAACATGCAATTTGTCCTGTGCACTTTCTTTTTCTAATCATTTGTTTCTTTAGGTAAATAATGCAGGTGGGTAACTTGAAACAACTGTGATAACTTGCAAGATATCATCAATTTATTACTGTAACACAATAAAAATTTTCCATCGCGGAGGAATTTGGTATCCATGTTATTATCGAAGTTTGGTACTGTACTACCATCAATATCCATTTTTTTGAGGGTACAGTCGTACAGATACAATTATCCGCATGACATCTGCATTCACGTATGTTATCCAAAGGTGTATGTTATTTGAATTATATCTCTATTAAATATATAACAAAGGATATATTCTATGATTTGATAGTTTTATATACAGCTTTAATATTAGCCACCAAAAATACCCTCAGGAACCGGCTTCTTTAGTGAACTTTCAAAATTGCCCATGTTAGATTTTACAAGTGAATGTTTTAAAAAAATTTGTTTTGATGATTAAAATTCAAGTTAAATGTAAAAATAAAAAAATAACTACCAAGTCAAAATTCAAATCTCTGATAACCATTATCAGTTTAAAATTCAGATTAGTAAACTCATTTAACCATGAACAAAAATAATCATAGTCACTCATAAATCACATACAATCATCTCAAAAGAGAAGATAAATTGAGAGAATAAAAAGAAATCTAAAGAAAAATAAAGAAAGGTAGCGTAATTGTCTTTCTCATATTAATCAATTACCTCTTTTGTTAGACTTTTCAATTACTTCATGTACAATACGTGTTTTTTTATGTGCAACATGCGGTGTAGCACAGAATACATATGTTTCAACCCTTCAATACAAAAATTTCTTGATATTCAAGAACATCAATTTCTTGACATATGTATTCATCTCGAAAAATTCATTCTATACCTATATTCCTATCTATTGTTTAAATTAAGGATGTGGATATGCACAATTCGTATCTGTATGATATCTACATGCATACGAAAATTATAACCCACCCACATTCTATCCGTTTTCATCCCCTTGGGAAAAGTAGTCAACCAATAACCATTTGAGTTGTTTCAAAGGGTAAAAGAAAACATGATGAGTAAAATAATTCATTGCTTATATCCGTTTCTCCATGTCCTGTTGTTAGCAACATCAATTTTTTCAGTGTTTTTCTATCAATTTTTAAAAAGTTCATCTCCATTGCAGCTCAAACGATGCTTTATGTAGAAATCAGTTTGATAAATATGGCCAGACTATATCACTTCATCAGTAACTTGAGTAATTCAACTAGTATGAATAGGAGCTGTTCCTCCAAATGGAATTGTAGCTAATCCTCATAATCAGAATGATTGTGCAAATTCAGCATCCATGATAACACCATCCATGATATGAACAATAATCTCCCCCCGCTTGATATCCACCAGTTTAGATTTGATGTTGTTAACCACAAGAGTTCCATCTGAGGTCCTCCAAGCATGTAATATATATCCTGAAACAGAATCAAGAGTAATTGCTCTATCCAATTGTACTTGTCTAGAAGGTAGATGTTGAGGGACTGCTGAAAACCCCATCAAACGAGAAAGTATTGCAAATGTATCGTTCAGCTTCTGTTTAGTCAAGCTGTCATCAGCATGCAATCTCAATGTGTTTTCAAAAGCTTCTTCTGAAGGGATGAATATTGTAAAAGCAAGGTCATCAGGTAGCATAGCAACCATCATTTCACCAAGGCCCCCGAGGCGCACTTCTTCCAGCATTTGCCCTGCTATCCTGTTTGATGCTTTGACATTAGCCCCAACTTGAAGCTCAGGTAGCTTTGAGTTGAGCACAAAAAGGAGGCAGAGGACACAAACAAACAAACAGATCACACAATACAGCCTGCTTTGAGATCTAAGTTTCCTCAACCTCTTCCAGATTGAATCCATAAACTTGTGTATAAATTAGCATGAACTATTCTCCCATGTATAGCTTGGCAAGCTAATCAATTCTTCCCTGCACTTTCAGATTAATGCACTCAGAATATACTTGATGCTTGAGATTGATATCCAATAAAGCATACCAGAACCTGAGTGACATTTTCATAAAGACCTAATTGCATGATTGTGTGGATTATTCTTTACCGTCTGGCTACTACTGAAAATTAATGTATCTTGTGTTGACCATCAACATCAAGCTTGTGTGAAATGACATTTGCCTCTACAAAGATGGAAAGGCGAATTCCCTCAACTACTTGTTTACAGAGTCACAAAAACCTCCACAAACCTTTAATTTCATAGATAAAAGTAATTCGAAGGGGGCGTAGACTGATACAGGATAGAGAAAATATATTGAGATTTTAAAATCTATGATTAATCTTCAGAATAACAACCCATAGAAAACAACTTTAATGACTTTAGTATCGTTGGTTATCATAACAGCGTAGTAGTAATTCCAGCTAATTGAAAGAACAGCAACCCAAATGTAAGTGTGTGTTGATTATTTTGCTAGAATCTGCTTAGATGACTCAGTAGATAACCAAGCATGAGAATAAGTTTAGTAAGAGCAGGCTCTCGAATATCGTGTTAAGAACCCAACCACCAAATCAAGTCCCCGAAGTTATTGTTGCAATGATTATATTAGTGTTTGTGCATCGTTTTTGATCGAAAAATTATGAATACTAACGTATTCTGTGTTGTGCAATAGCACTACAAAATATATAGTACCTACTTGGCTACTTCTGGATTCCAAATAGAAGTCCAGAATAAAATCGAAGAGAGCAAATCTTGAAGACTGATCCTGATTATAGCAACAAGGGCAGACCCAATGCCAAGAACTAACTCATTCTGGGGTTGTCAAGTATCAATTATCAGCGTGTGCTTCAAACGAACAACCTAGTGAGTTATTAAGGTAATAAAAGAGCTTAGAAGAGGACTATATTAACATGAACATTGAGATAGCCAAAAGAAGCAGGTTTTACTTTGAAAAAAATAAAGAATTGCATCAGTTGTTGTGCCACTATCTGAATGACTAGATTGATGAAAGAATGGTACCCCTTGAATTAACAAAAGAAACAAAAAGGAACCTGGTAGTGGTGGAGGTGAGCGGGCGGCATGGGGGAAAGACCTCCTCCTCCTCCTCCTACCCTTTAAGACGAGTGGAGAGAATAGAAGAGACGAGGAAGGAGCAGATCTGGGTTTCTGCCGAGCTGTAACGGTTGGCTTCGCTCTTTAGTTTCCACCGGAGAAGTGGAGGGGCTGGACATGTGAACCTTTTTTTTTTTTTTTGCAACCGGTAGGTTTTTTTTTTTTTTTAACCTGCGGTTCGTGAGATTGGACTGAGAAGAAGATACAAATTCCACTTCTCCGGTCAACCGCGCCATGTCAATAATTGGTTCAGTGAATGTGTCATGTGCTTTTCTTTAATTTTGTTTCAGAAGAAAACTAGTTTTTTTTTCCCCCCACAACAACAATATATTTGACAAGTCAACACGGAATGATGACGTAGACAACAACAATAACAATCTATCCGAGGTGGAGACGTTTTATTGGTGAGAATGCAATACAGCCGAGTGACTTCAGTGAAGTATCGGAATGGTCGACAACCACAACAGCATGAAATTAAACTTCCAAAAAAAAACAGCATGAAATTGTAGAAGAAGGAGAAGCAGAACGAAAAAACAAGAAGAAGGAGAAGAATTCACTTCAACTCTCCAACGAAGAAACGTACTTCAGGAACTCCTCGTCAGCAAACAGCTCCCCCATGGTCTCCGGCGCCAGGCACACCTCCACATCCACGCCTCCGCCCCTCCCCGGAAAAGCCGACATCTTCCCATCGAACTTGTTCGCCCTCCCACTCCGTACCGCCACAGGCTTCCCCCACCCGAAGTCGTTATCGTATATAGGGAACCTCGGCGAGCTCCCCATCGTCAGCCCCGCCCCGTCCGGATTCCCCAACGGGAAGCACCTCGGCGCCTTCTCCCACACCTTCACCTTCTCCCTCACCTTCGCGTCTATATGCGCCGCCACGTTGTCCCTCAGCAACCCTGCGACCCACGCCAGCCCACTACTCGCCACCTCTGCCGCTGACACCACCGTCGGAATGCTCTGTATCGCGTTCCCGAAGTAGTGAGCGTCCACCGCCGGAACCACACGTTTCCGGCAGTTCACCGCCATCCTGAAGGTCGTGGCCATGGTGGTTGTTTCAAGCTTCCTCGCCTTCGTCACGTGCTTCCACAGCAAAGCGCAGAGAGACTGGAACGATGAGACCTCTGCTACTCGCCGGAACATATCATTGGCCTGTTTCCCGTAAATCTCTGATTTGTTGTCGTCGTCTCCGGTCGAGTTGTTGCTGTTGTTAACCATTGATTTGAGTTGACGGATGGCGTCGGCGGAGAAGTGGAAGATTCGTTCCCGGAGGGGTGCGTCAACGGGGAAGGTGACGACAGGGGCTTTCCTGTCGGGGAACTTGAGCACCGCTGTGGAGTCTCCGAAGTAGTTACGACGGAAGTCGGGGTTATGGGAAATGGTAGTGGTATCATGATCAGTACCGCGGCAGAGCTCGGCCCAGGAGTTGAAGAAGTTCCAGAAGGAGGTGCCGTCGGCGATGGAATGGTTGACGGCGCATCCGATGAAGATGGACCCGTCGGAGAGCTCCGTCACGCGGACGGAAGCGAGAGGGAGGTGGTGGCCTTGGTAGCTGACGGCACCGTCGAGGTCGAAGAAGAGATTTTTCACCCAGGCCGAAACGTCGCCGTTGATAGAGCCATGGAGGATCTCCTCTTCGATGGCAGTGGTGGTAGCGGTGATCCGGTAGTGGGAGAATGGGACACCGGCGTCGTTGCATGAGACAAAGATAGTGGCATCAGATGGATCGGTGAGAAGGCGACCGGCGAGGGCAGGGAAGTGTGTGAGGACCTTGGAAAGGGAGAACTGGAGATGGGAGACGAGTTGGGGAAAGGAGGAGGGTGAAGTGGGAGGAGGGAAGAGGAGACCTTTCTGTATGTAATGGCAGGAGAGCATGGGGAGGTCGGAGACGGAGAGCTTGAGCAGTCCCAGGGTGGATGGCTGAGTTGGGTACACAATGCTCTTGGAGACCAACGTCATACCACCACAAGCAGCAGCAGCAGCAGCAGAATTCTCCATATCCATGTCGACTTTTAGCCGGAATTGGTTTGTCCTCGTGTCAGTGGTGACTGCGGTTGGTTGCTCGCTCTGTGCTGCACTTGCAGCTGAGGTGGTGCATGCATGCCATGGAATGATGGAGAGGGGTGAGCTTTATATGTAGGTTTGAATTTTTAGGTTCATGCATGCATCCATAGTTACTAATGTTAATTAGTTGGAGATCGATCTAATATTAATTGTGTCGTGAGGTGGGGAAAGAGAAAGGGCCGAGGAGTCATCTTCATGTATCTTCTGTTTTTGCTGTTTTGCTTTGAAAAGTGTACGTGTAATGCATGTTTGCTTCACATAACAGTTAGACCAACTGGCAGGGGTGGATCGATGGATTGGACGGCGGTGGACGGTGGATGGATACCTGCACTCCACAGTACTCTTCTTACAAGGACGTCAATCCAACAACTGTCTTCCATTAATAATAAAAAAAATGATTAAACAAGAATGGAGGAATTGTAACTAAGGATGCAATCTGGATCCGGATAATCCGAATTCGTATTCGGATTTTATCGGTATTTGTTTTATACGTTTGTATCGGCTTTAGATGTTGTTATAATTTCTAGATATGAATATAAATATTTATATTTTTTATTTTTTATAAATTTATAAAAAGATATATTTCTTAAACACAATCCTAACTTTCTCTCTCCTCATGGAGAGAGAAAATTTAGTGATACTCAAGTGATTCTAGGGCAATGGTCCTTCTACTCCTTTGTCGTCGCTAATCATTACTTTCTTTTGTCTCCATTGGTTACTTTAGAAACTTCTAGTCTCTTGATTAATTTATAATTTATATATATTTTATTTTCTATATTAATTAATTAATGTATATAAATAATGGTATTTTGTGTAAATTTTGTAAAAATCTATAGATTTAGAAAGAATTTAGAAAAAAAGGAGCGAAAATGAATAAATATATCAAAAAATATATATTTTTACATAAAAAAATGATAAAACTATGTTGAGAAGTCAAATTCACGTTTTCCACATGCGTCAATATTAGGAGAAATATCAGCTAACGAATTAATCAAGTCTGATCAAATCCCAACTAACGTAGACGCCTTCCAAATGCTCGATTGCACAAAGAACGTCTCCCAAGCACCCATAGATGATGTCTCTGACGTAAGTAAGTCTTTATAAATCTATAGAAGAACCCATTGTGTAGATCTAGGGGATTATTTTCCACTTTCTAGACTTAGGCTTTTTCCTTTCTTATATTTTGGAAGATATTTAAGTATTTCTCTAGTGTAATCTTAGTATTTATCAATAAAAGTGTTTTTTCAATTATGTCCTTTATTTGAGTTTTTATTTTTTGTTATCTTCATGAATAACTAAATCTCTTTTTATATCTAGGAGTCTTGATGTTAGATCTAGGATATGATTGCAATATTTAATCTCATCTCATTTTCTATGCTTTATGATTAGTGTTATTATCTACTTTTGCAATTACATTTTGATAGATCATTATTAATTACGTATTCTCATAGTCTACACATAATGATTATTATATAGAAATAAGAAATGTTTCATACATTTTATTATCTTGGTATATTATACTAACATACATCTTGATAGATCAACATAGAATCATATTTCTTTATTATTTATTCTCATTATTGGCTTGTTGACCTTGATATTGCATAGTAGATATTTCATTTTTATGCATTATTTTTGTTAATAATAAACATTGATAGTTAAAAATTATTTGCAAAAAATGAGATAAATTAGATATTTGCATGATCTATAATGATCTAATAGATAAAAATTCTAAATATGCTTTTTAGTATCGATGGTCACTTTGTTATTCCTTTCTTTTAATTAACTTTAAATATAATCCATCATTTTCTCTCTTAGTTTTCTAATTCGTATTTTACAATTAAAGTTTTAAAAGTTAAGAGTCTCTGTGGGATCAACCTGTATTTACATACATACTGCACAATACATCGTGCACTTGCAGTTAATTAAAACGTTCACATTAAATTTTTAACGTCATTGCTAAGGACTCGTATTTTTTAAAATTTTGATTGTGATTATTCGGATTAATTTTAATTTAAGTATATGTAGTTATTATCGAGTCTTGCATTGAAAGTCTGCTTTGAGTCGTGTTCCCAATGTGAGATTTTTGTTTTGGATATTTAAGTTTGTAAGATATAACATAAGAGAAAAGGAGTACATAATTTTTTTTTAAAGCATATCACTACCATATGAACGCTTGAGAGGCACCTAAACATTTTACAGACGTCTGGGAGTCACCCATATTTTTGATAGATATTGTCAATTTTGCAAGTCAGTTTGTTTTGACATTTTCAATATATATCTACATTTAGTTTCTAATATTATTCTTTGATCATTAATTTAAAATACGTGCAACTCAATCAAATATTAAAGAAAATCTTACATTACAAGATTAGAAACATATACTTATTTGTTTAAGTCATTTATCATATAGGATTGCATATTTACTAATTTACCATTATTTATATTCAACTAATTTTATTAATTGTTGATGTTTGTTAGAGAATCAATATGAGTCTTTTTTTTTTGTTTTTCTGTACATTAGAGAACATTTAGATTTAGGATTTCATAACTTATCTATTACATAATTGATTGTTGTATTTCATATTAATATAATTTTAAGGAAAAAACTCAATCAAAATAAAGTAGAGATTTCATTATCCTTTCTTGTCTCACAAACAACCAACCACATATTGCATTAACCTCAAGCTTAACTTAAAATCGATTAGGCATCAACCTCTAGGGTTTTGACCTCAATTAAGAAAGGAAGCTTAATAGAGAATCAAATTTGGAATTTTCTTACCTTTTTGGTGTCTAAGCAAGTGATTTACAAGGTTACGCCTTAAAAGGAAAATAATTCTCTAATTAGGTCCGTTGCGAAAGTACGGGGAACCTCCCACATTCCTCCATTTACCGGATCAATTAGGTTAGGATATTTTGAGTTTGATAATCTTGAAGGCCAACTTTAAAGTTAGAAGGTGTCTAGGTTTCTAGGTCAGTCTTAGAATTAGGATTTTTTTTTGGTGTACCTTGTATATTTAGATTAGGATATGCGTTCATTTGTCCCTTGTTTATCTTTAGATTTAGGTATTTTATTATCCATCTAGATTCTCGTTTAACTTAAGATTCATTAGTCATTAGGTCAAGTTAGTATGTGCACGCCTGTTCGGGTTAGGGGCTACATACATCGCTTGGTTAGTTTAGAATCCAACCCACGTGATTGTTCTAAAAGTGATATTAAAGATACAAAGATGGATAAAATAATCAATCAGCAATCCCTTCAGGATAGATGCTATTTTGTTAGAACAGTCCAACCTTCATGCAGTAGAATATCTACACTTAATGGGAACAATTTTGAACTTAGGGCCCATTATATTAACATGTTGCCCAAATTTTGTAGAAAAAGGGATGTCTATTTTCTCATTAGGGAGTTTAAGGAAGTATGTACAATGATCAATCACAACAGTTATCTGATGATACAATTAAATTAAAATTCATATCATTTGCACTTAAGGATGGAGCAAAGAAATAGTTATATAGTTTTCCCATTGATTTAATAAACACATGGAATGATTTTGTAAAAGTCTCCTTAAAGAAATATTTTTCACATCATAAAACTCAATAACTTAGGAAAGAAATTGATGGATTTAAGTAAATAGATTTTGAACTATTTTTGAAATACCTAAAGAGGTTTAAACATCTTCTAGCTCAATACCCACATCATGGAATCGAAAAATGAAGATTGTGTCAAATTGTTTATGAAGAACTAAATTATTCTTCTAGAACATTGTTGGAGTTTATGTGTCAAGAGAATTTCATGGGAAAAAGCGAAGAAGAGGCTTGGGCTTTTTTAGAAGAAATAGCTGAAAAAATAATTCAATGGGAAACCATTAGTGATAATATTACACTTTCTAGAAACAAACACGTAGTAGAAATATCTATTACTGATCAAGCAAAAATAACTACCTTGGTACATAGGATTGAAGCCCTTGAACTTCAAAATAGTGCACTTGTTAGTCAAGTTCCTCAATCTAACCTTATTTGAACTAGAAGCCAAGTATCTAATCATTTTGTTGAAGAATATCCATTCATGAATCCAATGATTAATGAACCTAAGCAAGTCAACATGACTTATTAAAGGCAAAGTCATAATCCTTACAATTCCACTTACAATCCTGGATGGAGGAACCATCCCAATTTTTCATGAACCCAAGGACCATATCAAATTAAGCCTAATCTAAATCAAACAGATCCCAATCAGGCTAGATCTTATTACAATCAGGTGCACAAGTCAATCCACCTTTTCACCCACCAAGCATTAAAGATAAAAAGATTAATTCTTTAGAAAAGAATATAAAGACATTTGTTACAGTCATACATAATTTTATGAGTTCCACGAGTCAGTCTCTCACAGTCAATACCTAGACTATAGCTTGTCTAGAGATGCAGATGAGTCAATTGGTAGCCTTTATAGGAGAGAGGGAGAAAAGAAAATTTCCCAACCAACCTGAGGTGAACCCCAAGGGTCAAAATTCAAATCCATCCCAACACACCCATTAGGTTAATATGCTTAATAATCTTTAGATAAATACAATAAACTCAGTCATCTCTTTAAGATCTGGAAAACATGTTAACAACTATGTTGTTATGTCAGATTTGACTCACAAGGATCTACCATTTAACTCAAGTTCAAATGATCAATTCATCCCAAGTCACCATTTCCAAATAGACTCAGATCTAAGAAAACGACTAACATGGATAAGGTTAGATGAATCTTTGAGTAATTTAGAATTAACATTCCACTTCTAGATGTTATCCAACAAGTACCCATGTATGTAAAATATCTAAAAGACCTGTGTACCCAAAAGAAAACAACCAAGGTGCCAAAGAAGGCATTGCTCATTGCTAATGTCAACTCCATCTTAACCAGCCCAATGTCAACGAAGCAAGACCCAAATTATCTTACTATTTCTTGTGTTATTGAAAATTCAATCATTGAAAATGTACTCCTTGACATAGGTGCAAGCATTAACCTAATTCCTTACACTATCTACAAGCAATTAGAATTAAAAGAACTCAAACCTATTTCTGTTATAATACAATTAATAGATGGGTTTTGTGACCATGTCGGTGACTACTCGTGTGAGGCGTGAAAGTTGAACGCATGAGATGAAACAAAGTCACAGCAAAAAATAATCATGGTGATAGCTAAAAGACGCAAAAAGAAAATAAGAATCGCCACCTAATCTACTTAAAACATGAGACAAGGAAAATCGTATGAAAATAATAAAGAAACGATGAAAACAATGTGTAGACACCTCGATTTTGCAGTCACTTGACAGCAGGCTCCTCTGGAAGATGCTCTGGTTGCAACCACCACCCTTAAACCCTAACTCCATCAAAACCCTAAGCCCACACAAGTCCACTAGACCCACTTAAGCTTACACAAGCCCACTAGGCCCACATAAGCCCACTCTAACTTAATCCAAGCAAAAACCCTAATTAAAACCAAAATTAAACAAAATCCACTTAAAAAAACACTTAAAACACTAATTAATTAAGTAAAACCCTAACTAAAACCAAAATTAAACAAAATTCACCTAAATCCACTCAAAACCCTAATTAATTAAGTAAAACCCTAATTACAAACCAAAAGTAAACAAAATTCACCTAAATTCACTTAAAATCCTAGTTAATCAAGTGAAAACCCTAATTAAAGTCAAAATCAAATAAAATCCATTTTAAACCACTTTAATCCATTTAATTTCAAGGAATACCTAAATTAAACTCAAAAAACCCTAAAATCACTTAATTAAGTTAAAAACCTTAATTTAAACCCAAAACTTTAATTAAAATCCAAAAAACCTTAATTTAAACCCAAAACTTTAATTAAAATCCAAAAAGCCATAATTAAATTTAAAACCCATGTTTAAAATCTAAAAAAAACTAAATTAAAACCCAAAATTCCAATTAAAACCCAAAGACCCAAATTAAACTAAAAAACCCTTAATTAAAACCCAGAAACCCTAATTTAAACTAAAAACTCTAATTAAAATCCAAAACCTAAAAAACCCCTAAAATAATTAAAATCCTAATTTAAAGCCAATTAATGAAATCACAAAAAAACCCTAAATTAATTAAATAACAAAAAACCCTAAATTAATTAAATCACTATAGACACCCCAATTTTGCAATTTTGCAGGCTTGCAGGATAAAGTTTGGTGGCTGGATTTTTGATCACAAATGAGCTCAAATCCTAGTTTAGTCCACCAAAGCCCATGAAGGCCCACTTAGACCCATTAAGCTTACCAAGGCTCACCAAAGCCCATGAAGGCCCACTTAGGCCCATTTAAGCCCATGAAGACCCGTTTAATTCCATTATGCCCAAGTAATTCACCTAAGGCCCATAAAGCCTACTTTGGTCCATAAAGCCCATGAAGGCCCACAATGCTTCAACACATGCCATCTTCCTCTTCCAACCCAACAGCCCATCTCCTCCTCTCTATTTTCATTTTTTCCTTCACCTTGTAAACCCATTTTCTCTTCACTATTTTCACCAAAACCACACGAACCAGCCCCTGATCAGTAGCCCATCCATCCAGCCATCCATTCTCCCAGCCTCCTGACCAACTGCAGCCGCTCCTCAGGCTTGAGCCCTCCACGAACCAGAGCCGTCGGATACCTCACTGTGAGCTTGGACCACCATTGATCTCTGTCAGCGCGTAAGGGGACAGAATGGAGCGTGGAGGACAGTAGGTTGTTAGGTCGTTAGTTTATTAGGAACTGTTAGTCTGTTGGGAAGTTGGTTAGATGGTTAGGTGTCATTGGATTCTGTCAGAAGTGGGTTGTTACAGCCGTCGACCTCACCTATAAAAGGAGGTGAACAGAGGAGAAAAAAAAAAGAAAAGAGGAGAGAGGAGAGATCCCAGAGCTCTGAGGTGTCTTCCTGTGGCGTTCTTGAGAGCTCTGATTGATCGGAGCTGCCAGCCCTAGTGCCTTCCTCAGCCAGCTTCGATCGTCCACGCCACTGTCAAACCAGATATGCCCTCTATCCACTTCCCTTGCCTTCAATTCTAGTTTCCTAGGATTCTTTGAGTCTTCCCGAATCGATTCCGATCAATCAGAGGTTTCCTCTGGTCGGAATCAGCCCCCCAAGCCTCATCGGAGCCGTTTTCCGGTGGCCTAGGTGGTGGGGGGGGGGCTAGTTCAGGGCATGGCCCTGGCCCCTGAGTAGCGTTTCTTCTTCCCATAGATGCCCTCTCGCTTTTCCGCTCTTCCACGCGTCGCTCCGATACCTCCCAAAGACTCCACCAGAACCTCATCGGAGTAGCAGCGTCCCGCTGTCGCTGGAGAAGATGACTGTAGCCAGGGAAGGAGCGTGCGCCTCTAGCCCCTCCGCGTTGCTCCAAACCCCCAGGATCGCTCCACGGCACGCCCCTAGCACATTGGTGCCTCTGGAACTAAGCCACGACCTTTGGAACATGCCCGCGATCTCGCTCGTCGAAGAAGAAGACGTCGACGGCAGTCGGAGCCCCCTCCGTGCTATCATCCACCGTTCGAGCTCCTGGAGAAGAGAGAGGACTCCTATCAACGTGCCAAAGCTTCTTGGACCTCAGAAACGCCGCGCCGCTCCCTCCAGTAACCTTCTTCTTCCCTAACGTCGTCGCCGGAGTGCTTCGATGACGAGGGAGGTGGGAGGCCCACTCCCGTCGTTGGATTCTCGATCCAATCCGTTGGATCTGCTCCTCTCTTTCTCTTCTTGCTTCCCGTGGGATCTGATCTTAGATCGGACCACGGGAGAGCCTCCAACTGTCCCTCCGGTGGTCGGCGGCGGCGGAGCTCCGTCGCCGGCGACCGTCGATCTTTCTTTTCTTTAAAAAAAATAAAAAAATAGTATTATTTTAATAAAACTTCTGTAACTTCTGATCTGTTACATTTAGGTCCTTTTCTTATTACAAATAGGTCCTTTCTTACATTTAGGTCCCTGATCAGTTTTCTTAATTCTTTTTAATAAAGTTTTAACTGAAAATATTGCATTATGCCCCCTAAGTATTCAAAATAATGTTTTCCAGGTTTAAAAGTTTAATAAAAACCCTCAGAGCTTCTTTTCATGCATTTCAATCCAATATTTTTGCATAAAGGACCCTGAACTTTACTAAAACACTTCTGAATACACATTTCTCTGTCAAAATTGCATTTAAACCCCTGAGCATCATTAAAATAACACAGAATGCATATTTTCTCTGGTTAAATTGCATTTTAGTTCCTGAACTTTATTGAAACTCTTCTGAATGCATTGATTCTCTAAGTAAATTGCATTTTAGTCCCTGAACTTTACAGAATTTGCATTGAATGCATGTTTTCTAGGGTAAAATTACTGAATTGCCCCTGAAACTTTCATGGATCCTTTTCCTTGCATATTTTACCATGAATTTCAACTAAATTGCACTAAATGCATGTTTTAGTGGCATATTTGCATTTTAACCCTTAGGAACCTTTAATTTGACTAGAAATGCACATATTTACACATTTGACCCTAGATTTCTCCAGAATTGCAATAAAAGTGTTTTTCTAAGTAGTTTTGGTGATTTGGCTTCAAAATTTTCGTTTTCATTCAGAATTTGGGTTTTTTGCACAAAAGCCCCTAGAATTCTCATTATTACACTCTCACTAGCATTTTGCAAATTTTGCCGCATCTTTTCATACAAGTTTTCTTGCATTTTCTTCCTTACATTGCACACGCATTTCTAGCTTGCTTCAAATTTGGTTTTCTCGTTGTTTCTCGGATTTCTCCCGCTTTTCATGTTTTTGACTTGATTTGGTTTTCCATCGCCCGATGGCGTACATTAAAAGGCTTATCAAAGTTGACATTGTCCCGAATGAGGATTATTTTCTCATTTTGATTTTCTCCGATTTATCCCAATTTCCACTTATTTGCAAGACGCTTTCCGAGAATTTCTCGATTTTCCTCATCGCCCAAGGGCGTACAGTAAAGCGGCATTCTCAATGCCTACATTTGACCCTTGGATTAACTTTTCCCTTTGTTTCACTTCTTTCCTTTGATTTAGTATGTTTTTCTAGTCAACATTAGCATGAACATTTAGAATAAGCAAGCACACATTTAATAGACCATGTGACAAATAGGAAAACTAGAAAGACCGAGTTTCTCGGGAGCATGGGGGTGTCTAACTCCTTCCCCGTGCGTAACCAGAATCCTTACCCTTTCTCTGGCCCGCATTCAAGGAGGGGCTCGCCGTGACATTCCCCAGCTTTTCCGACCACTGCCACCACTTTCCCGCCGCTGTGTCGCTGTTGGAAGCCTGCTGGAGTTCGCTCCGGAGCGGGATCACTGGCGATCTTCGAAACACATAGATTTAGGAAAGTTTTTTTAGATTTTTATAATTACACATAGGTCTTGATTATCATTACATATAGGTCCCTGGAATTTCGTTCAGGTCCTTTTTTCTTGCATCTAAGTCCTTTTCCTTACATCTAGGTCCTTTCTTACATCTAAATCATTTTTTATTACTTTTAGGTCCTTTTTTTAATACACTTAGGTCATGTAGTTTTGTGTTTAAGCCTCTGAAGATTTAAATAAGTTTCATTTCATTGTTATTTTTGTAAATATTGCATGTTTTGTCCCGTTCAAATTTTAATTTCATTTTTAGTCCCATAAATATTTGTTTATTCACAGTTAGACCCCTGTATTCATGTTTTCTTTGCAAATGAGTCTTGAAAATTTATTTTGTGACTCCTGAGTTTTCTTATTTTAAAATTGCATTGTCAATATTTCACATTTTGACTTATTTAACTTTTAATTGCATTTTTAGTCCTATTTATGCATGTTTTATCACACTTATGCCTCTGAGATCATGTTTTCTTTGCATATAAGTCCTGAGATTTTGCATTTTGCCTCCAGAGTGTTTTGAAAAGAGTTTCCTTTGTACAATTTACATTTTAGACCTTAAAGTTATTCATAATTACATTGATCATGTAAAAACTTGATTTTTATCACATTTTGGTCCTAAAAATTTGCAAAGCAGTCCCTGAACTCAATCTATAATGTTTTCTAAGTAGGAAAATTTACATCTAGGTCCCTGAAACTTTCTTAAATCATTAATGATAGTTTTTATTGCATTTTAAATCCCATTTTAATATGTTTCACATTTATTGATCACTTGTGCTTCTAAATCCCCACTTGAAAAAAGTTTTCATCAAAAAACCATGTTTGAAATATAAATGAACATCAAATTTCACATTTTTGTTAAATTTGCACCCCATGAGGGAATTTTCCATAGTAAACCTTAGGTTTTCAAGAAATTATCAAAAGTATAATTTTCCCACATGTCACATCACATAGCCACGTTTTCTTTAAATTTTACATCCTAGCATTAAGATAATACCTTTTAAACACATTTTTAACCATGAACTTTCTCTTTCTGTGAATTTTGCACATTAGATCCTGAGTTTTCAGGGAATTATCTAAGTACAATTCTCACATTCTAGTGTCACATTTTACTTTGATCCATCATCTATACACTTGGGCAGAAGTTTATGAATGAATTTTAATCCAGGTTTTCATCATTTTTTGTGAATTTTACGTTTTAGTCACTATTCTTGTCCTTTATTGTTTTTACATCGTTTTATTATTTCAAGACCTTTTCCTTTGCATGTTTTCTCTTTCCCAGGCATTTTGCATACATTTTGGCACATCTTAGACCATGCGTTATCCCCATGCATGCATTTATCACATTTGACCACTGAAACGACCAAATTGCCCCTATGTTATCAATTCATGCACATGTATGTCAATTATCGCACCAAGTCATGCATAATCTATGTTCAAAGCATTTCTTAGCATCCTTTACCCATTTAGGTACATTTTCATACATTTTGACATAGTTTTTGCTGTAATTGCACATTAGTCCATCTTTTTTGAATAAGTCTGCATTTCATGTATTCTTCCTTGGATTTTTCTCTCAGCTGTCTTCGGATTCCTTCACCAGATATTCAATTTGACTATCTTTATTCCATATTTTCGGATTTTTCGATTTGATTTGGATTTCATCGCCCGAGGGCGTATATTAACAGACCTTAAGGCCGACATTGGCCCCACTAAGGATATTTTCTCTTTTTGATTTGCACGACCTTTTCCATGATTCCGATGACTCGGGTTGACCCCACCTTCCATCTTTTGACCTCAGTATGGTTTTTTGGACTATTCTTTACAAAAACATCATCATTTTATGTGATTTTCTTCTCATCTCACCATTTGCCTATTTTATGAGGATTTCTTTGCAACTTTTCCGTTTGGATTTCTTTGGCGTTTTCTGTACTCTCAATGATTTGGGTTTGTTGCATTTTTAATCCCCTTAACACCAGTATAGTTTTCTGAACCTTTCTTTACAAACACGTCGTCATTTTATGTGAATTTCTTCACACGTCACAGTTTTCCTACTTTATGAGGACTTCTTTGTAGTTTTCCCACCTTGATTTCTACGATGCTTTCTTTGATTCTAACGACTTGAGTCAGTTGCATTTTTGACATTCTTGAGACCTGTATGATTTTTTGCGCCCTTCTTACCAGAAACCTTGTCATTTCATGTGATTTTCTTTGTTGTGTCATACTTTGTGATTTCATCATTTCACGAGGATTTCTTCGCAGTTTTTGAGTACCCCCTTATACATCCATCTAGTCTTGTCTTGGCATCCATATCAGCATGATTAGAACAAAATCTAGGCATAGCAAACATTCATTCAGCCTCTAGCAAGTGAATCTGACTAGAAAGACCGAGTTACTCGGGCGTACGAGGGTGACTAATACCTTCCCCGTGTGTAATAGGAATCATTACCCGTCCTCTGGTTAGTAGACATCTGGCTTTCATGTTTACATCTCATTCATTCACTTTTTGTGATTTGTTTGTGATTTTCCTCGTCTTTCCCTTAAAAGGCTAGGTGGCGACTCCTTTTCTTTCCGTTTTCATTCCATCTCGCGTCCTCGCCATCTTGACATGGCTGTGGCCTCCTCCCTCTTGCGCGACCCTGTGTCGGATCGCCCTGGACATGGGCACGGTCACAGAAACTGGCGACTCCACTGGGGATACCAGATTCCAGCTTTCAGGTTAGTCTTCTTGCTTGCTTTTTGAGGCTTTGGTGTTACATACTTGTTTGTGATTGTTTGCTTACTTAGAGTGGCTTTTGTACTTTCTTTCATACATTTGCTTTGTCACTGCACACTCATGCTATATATTTTGCCTTTTGATGTAATGGATGTTTCTTTTCACAATTATGATGCCACGATACTTGCAGATGCCATGATCATGCCTTTTTTTTTTTTTTTTGCTTGCTTACTTGCCTTACTTGTGTGTTTTCTTCCCCTTTCGCACTTGACATGCCTAGGAGAATTGAGACATGTTTGTTTCCCCCTTCTGGTTAAAATAAAACACACAAACTCAAAGAACAATTAATAAGGCAAAACTAGAGACCAATTTGAATTCTCTCCCCTAGTTAATAAAATGCAAGTAAAAAATGCAAAGCATACATGCATGATTCATTCATATAGGTGCATGCATTCTTCTCCCCTGAGTCCACCTACAGTTTGTGTAGACACCTCGATTTTGAGGTGACCCAGGAATGAGTGTCCCTATGTTGCTTTGGATGCGATCAGCCCTTAAACCGAGCCCCAAAACCATTAGCCAGAACCCAAATCAGACATTTGTGAGCAGGGCTGGCGCACCAAGGTGGCGCATCAAGGTGGCGCACCAAGTTGGCGCACCACGGTGGCGCACCAAGCAGGCGCCCAGCTCTGGCTGCTGACCTTCCACCTTCCGGGCTGTTACTCTTGCAAACGAATATGCCAACGAATATTCGAGGCTTTTCGTTTGCAAGATTCCTTTGTAACCTCCCTAGAGACCACTATAAAAAGGCCCCTAGAGCAGCCATTCCAAGACACTCGTTTTTGTGAGAGAAGACCCCTTCTTTTGCAAGAGAAACTTAATCTTGTGGGAGAAACTCTGGTGCTGAAATCTGAGAACAGATCTGCACTTTAGCAAGTTCTTGCTTGAGTTTCTCCTTCCACCCAACAATCAAAGTTCGTATTTTGGTGTTCTCCTTTGCATCCCAAGTAACCTTGGTCCATCCAAAGCATC
>JAMKQA010017899.1:0-21551 GCA_024699735.1 Posidonia australis | reverse complement strand
TTTATTTATGATATATATGTATTGATAGAGAATTGTTTAGCACATTTATTTATAATGTTTTAAGTTTAATTAATTTTTTTTTTTTCAAAAAAATGAAAATAAGTTGGAGGACCCATTAGATCTAGGACCCAGAGCCAGACCCGTTATCTTTATAAGTCTGGGTCTCGGTCCTAAATTTAGAACCCAGACCTAGATCTAGACCTAGACCCATGAAATAAGATGGGTCTAGGTATAGGTAGACCCGATCCAGACCCGACCCGTTGCCACTCCTAGGTACAAACAGATCTTTGGTGTTGAATTCATAGTTAAGTCAATATGGTATCATCTATTTATCATTTGTCAAAAAAAAAAAAAATTAATTCAGTAAAAACAACAACTAAAATTAGTAAAAGAAATCCCAGATTTACCGTTGACGGACGCAGTTTAATTTCGCATCCATCCGACACCGAAAAGATTCCCGAACACCAAAAATTTTCACACCTTGATCTTTCCCGCCGACCGCCATCACCACACGCCACCAGCATTCATCGGGCGGACCGCATGGGGTTTCAAACCACAAACCACAGTTTGCCTTCCCGCCCCCGAAACCCCCACCACCCGAGTCCCACCCCAATCCCCTCTCCTCCTCGCCCCACTTCACCATCCCCATCTCCGCCCCGACGGCGGAGGCCGAAGCCGTTCTTCCCCGGAAATAAACGCTCTTCCATTTTCTAGGGTTTTGTTAGCTTCTTGGATGTCTAAGGGAGCGGCATTGCGGTGAAGATATGGATTATAGTATTGTAGATGTGCTTTTGTTGCATTTTTGTTGTTGATGTGAAATGTTAAGAGTTTTGTTTTTTGGTGGTGGGATAGTGGAACAGGTTTCAAAGGGAATACCAATAATGGAGGTATCAAGGTCAATTGGCTGGATCATGCGAATGTTTTCGAGAACTTCAGGTGCCAGGATAAGTTTCTGAGCTCGAATTTCCTGTTCTCACTGCCCAAACAGAAGCCGACGGGTGAAGGTTCGGTGTGTACTAGGTGAGATATTTTTGGTAATACTCTAAAAAAGCGGTATGATTCTTATTCCATCAATGGCAGGATGTCGATGTTCTATGGTTTAGTGTTGAATTCATGGTAAAATGATTTTGATTAGAGAGAGAGCGCTCTAAGAATCATATTCTGGTTTTTCGTTAGTACAAGAGTGTAACATGATTTAACAACAGCATTCGTCTTAGGGATGTTTCATAATCTTTATATAAGAGAATCTTCTCCTGTTCGACCACATGTCCTTGTATTTGAAGCAGATTATTCATTCTTTTGCTTCAGGCCGATTGCTTGTAATGCTCAAAATAGTGCTAGACTTCAAATTTCTCAAGTTGACAAGGTATGCCAGCTTGTCTGTTGTTTAAGTTTGAGCTTGAAATAAATCTTAAATGTTCTTTGCTAGCCAAGCTATTCCATGCCCATCTGAATTTGGAAAATTTTGGCAGGCTTGGAACACTCTTTGTAACCTTAATGGAGGATGCCAAGATTATTTGAGACCAGGAATATCTGCACCAGTTGTAGACCATGACACAGATCATATTTCTTCCAAGCTTTTAGCTTCCTCCAAAGATACAAGAAAGGCAAATGACTTCAATAACTCTTTTAGTCATAATCAAAAGCCTTATGACAACTCAACAAATGAAACCCAAAACAGAGGTCAAAACTTGCATAATTCTTATAGAAATCCAGTGGCACCTCAACACTTTCATTTAGGATCTCATACCGAGGATGCCCAGTGTGTAAGTCATGTTCCTAATTCTTTCCAAGAGAGCAGGGCTTGCAACATAAGAGCTGATTCAACTTCAATCACAAGTTGCCTTGAAAACGTCATTGATGCTTTCAATGATGATGATGACATATTGAAGGTAATATTTTTCTTGGTTTATGGTTTGCTGAAACATGGGTTTTAAGAAATTTGAATTTTTGCTTTTTGCACTGGCAATAGGATATTGATTTGGACCAGATAGTTCATGAACACTACCTAGCAACAGCTACCCCTGAGGCATCAGCATCCCAGCAGTCTTCTGTGACTCCTGTAGCAGGTAGAAATTATATCACAAGACCCAATGATGATGGTGTCCCCCCTGAACTGTGTGAAGAATGCAATCATGGTTTCAAGGTATGTTGCACTACTATGTCAATATTATAGTTGTGTAAGTATGTAACTCTGTTGCTTAAAATAACTATTTTCATCAAAATTGTAAGCTGATATCCTAAAGATGAACCAGTTAGCACTTTGCCCAGAAGCCAAGCAGCATTTATCGGATATGAAGGAACAATTGCTTTCTATATCAAATGAACTCCTTGACGATGACATTGTGCTTAGCCCACACCATTCTGAGAAGTTGCGGCAAGAGAGGTGGGTGATTTATCATGTAAACAACGTCAAGGTTTAACCATTACAAAAGTCTCCTTTTGTTTTGATATTTGAACACTTTGAGAAAACATTTCTTTACAAGCATGTGCTTGCATTTTTCAGAATATTGCTGAAAAAGGAAATTCAGAATCTTGAAAAATATCTGAAAAATTTAAGCCAGGATGAAGAATTAAAGCAATACCATGTTTCAGCATCTACAGCTGCTAATCTGGATTTTCAACCTCAGACTCCAGCAGGCACTTTTCCTGTTGATCTTCACAGATTTGATTCTCAAGTCAAAATTCACAACAATCAAGGAAACAATGAGATCTGGAATTCTTCAGTGCATCTATCTTCCTTTGATAGGTTTGGTGATTCACCATGTCCCATGGAAAGGGAGCTTTTTACTCCAAAACTTATTGATATTAACTATATTGAAGGGTCAAATAATGTCAAATGGAAGAGTAAAGACTTTCACTGGAGTAAGAAACTTGAGGTGCTCTTCTCTACCTTTTATTTAGCTTGCATTTCTTATGTTTCTTCTAGTATTAATAGGTTTACATACTATGTCAGGCAAACAACAGAAAAGTGTTTGGAAATCATTCCTTTCGTCCCAACCAACAGGAGGTGATTAATGCAACAATGAGTGGCCATGATGTTTTTGTTTTGATGCCTACTGGTGGTGGAAAGAGCTTGACATACCAGGTGGGCCAAGTTATTCCAGTTCTGATAAATTTTGAAGAATTTTTCTTGTCTTCATTGAGTTTCATTCATCCGGTGCCAGGCCAAGCTTTTATGTTGCCCTACTGTTAGCATAAAAGATTCACTGCACATAGATTGCTGTAATATGTTGCACGATGTCAGTAAGTTATTCACTTGACACACTTGATATGGTCTCTGACTCTTGGTTATAATGAAGTTCTATTGCTTATTTTGAATTGGACATTATTTATCTTAACCTTGGAGTTATAGACTGAATTAAAAATGCACTGACTAAAATGATCCTTTCTTGCAGCTTCCTGCTCTTATATGTCCAGGAATTACATTGGTGGTTTCTCCTCTTGTTTCTCTCATTCAAGATCAAATTATGCATCTGCTACAGGTGAATTACCTTGTTTTTGTTAGAGATGATATACAAGCACATCAGTTGCTTCCCACCTGAATTCTTCCTGTTAAAAATACCTTCAGGCAAACATCTCTGCCACTTACTTGAGTGCGAACATGGAGTGGTCTGAGCAACAGGAAATACTCAGAGAACTTGTGTCTATAAGCTGTAAATACAAATTGTTGTATGTTACCCCTGAAAAAGTTGCCAGGTGAGAAATGATGCTGTGTATTTTTTTATAATTTAATGTGGTATGGTTAGTTATTTAATTTCCGATGCGTCGGTATTCTGTATGGAGCATTATATGTTGAACTTGTGATCTTGTTTATCAACGACAAAAGAAGACTTCATATACACAATTTGATTGCTAATGTAACAGAGAGATTAAGAAAAGCACTCAAAATGCATCCTTTTAGGGTAGGTGGTTCCTTGTTGGCATCTGCATTTACATATCACCGTTTTCTTACCTGTGCATCACTGATCAGAATATTCTTAGGTAATACATGAGTCATCATAATATTCCAATGTTCCTGGTGATTAATGTTTCTTGTAGTTATTGATATCTAAAATTAAAGAGGGTATTTAATTCCAGCAGAGGTGAAATTGTTCGTTTCGAATTTTCCCAAAAAGCTAATAATAGGTTTTACTGGTAGCTATTATAATCATCATAATATTTCAATGTTCCTGGGGATTAATTTTCTTGGACTTATTGATATCTAAAATGAAAGAAAATATTCAATACCACTAGATGTGGAAGCTGATCAACTATTACAATAAAGACATTGAGCTTAAATGCAAACATTGCACTTACTTTATGGTACTATAGAGTTTTTCACCGGTAGTCTTCTATAATCAGCTTCAATATTGACATAAAAGCCAATCAACTTCAATATAATTATTCTGTATTTGTTTTAAATTTGTAATGTTCTCTTCTTGACAACTGTGAATCTTGATCAAGTTTCTCATTTCTACCACAGAAGTGATGTCTTATTGAGACACTTGGAAATTTTGCACTCTCGTGGATCACTTGATAGAATTGTTATTGATGAAGCACACTGTGTAAGCCAATGGGGGCATGATTTTAGACCAGATTATCAGGTTTGTGTGATAAAAGCTTTCTGATTTTAGATGTCCACAGCCTCTTATGGCCTGTTTAAAGTGGCTTAATTTGATGTTATATTATTGTATAATGTGAAGGGGCTAGGAATTTTGAAACAGAAGTTTCCAAATACTCCAGTTCTGGCTCTAACTGCCACTGCAACAGCATGTGTAAAGGAAGACGTTGTACAAGCTCTTGGTCTTAAGAATTGTATTGTTTTCAGGCAGAGTTTCAATCGTCCTAATCTACGGTAAATCTCTTATTAATGTAATCATGTTTGGTGAACCTCAGTCAGACAAATGACACCAGTGGGTCCTCACTCCTATGCATATTGGCAGGTACTCGGTAATGCCCAAGACAAAGCGGTGTCTGGAGGACATTGACAAGTTCATTAAAGAGCACCATGATAATGAATGTGGTATTATATACTGTCTTTCAAGAATGGACTGTGAGAAAGTGGCTGAGAAGTTGCAGGTTTCTTTCTATTCAGAGAAATTGTAAACATTAATCAGCATTAGAAGTATGTTCTTTGGTAAAAGTGGATAAAAAAACAGTAGAATGCTGTTATCATTGTTCTTCTTCAGGAAAAAAGAGAGTGGAGTGCTAGAAGTCTATTACTGAAATAACTTTCATCTCTACTGTTTCCTGATAACTCTCACAAATCTCTTGATAAGAACAGGTGTATTTTGCTGTCAACTCTGTGAAATCTAGCTTTTTTCTTCTGGAATTTAGCATGTCTGTTGAAAGTTTTGATGGGGATTGTACACATTTATTTGGGTTTTCATTCCCTTCTCTCTAGTTGCAACCAAATTATTGTTTTCCTTATAGTTCTCCCATATAAAAGAAGAGTATACCACGCTTTTCAGCTGAAGTGGTACATTACACTTGTTTTCATGCCCAAAAAGATTCCTTTTGTTTCCAGAGACAATCCATTGAGAGCCCTGCAATCTCCATCTCACTCCGTTCTTCTTGTTTATGTTATGTTATATCTTATTTTATTTGTTGTATACATATAGCTATTTCTTCAGTTTCTTTTTTACGCAAACATGTGTTTTTATCAGTTATTAGTGTCAGACACGGGTATCAGGAAGTGTCTGAGCAGAAACAACAAACAAGTGCCCTTCTATATCTGTTTTCCTTGTTTCTCCATTAAAATTTGCATTTTTGCGTTTGCTTGGCTGTGAGATTTGTGGCTGTTTTGAGTTATTGTTGAGTATACTTCTGTATCATTCTACTGTTGTTGACATAGAGATAAACTGTGTGACTGCACTGCAAATTACCCTCCATTTTGATGGTGTGGCATCATTGTGTTTGGCTATGTCCGATGTATTGAAGTTTTCTGAAATTGTAGGTATTGTCTGCTTACTAATTATATTTAACCTGGAATCCAAGATTCCAAAAGATTACGACACAAGGCATGCATTGTCTTTAATATGATAGGGTTCTATAAAAGGTGAATTGGTTCAAAGAGGGTAGACATAAGTTTACTATCTTATCGAGTTTTAATGTGTTTTTGTTTCATCACATTTGCAAAAGTGGGGACTTGGACTTATTTAACATGGTATGATATGTTTATTTTTAAAGGAATGTGGACACAAAGCATCATTTTATCATGGCAGCATGGATACTCATCAAAGAGCATTTGTTCAAAAACAATGGAGTCAGGATGACATTAACATAATATGTGCCACAGTGGCCTTTGGAATGGGTACACATTGTATTTTTGTTATTTTGATTCATAAATGAGCACCTTCTACAAGATGTTAATCATGAAATTTCAGGTATCAATAAACCTGATGTTCGATTTGTTATCCATCATTCTCTTCCAAAATCTATTGAAGGATATCATCAGGTAAAAGGTTTTAAAGATCCGGACTGCAACTTCAAGTTCAACAATAGAAAATTAATGTAGAAGATGAGTAGTTAGTGTTAAAAATCTTAACCTTTTATTTCTGTTAGGAATGTGGCCGTGCAGGTAGAGACGGTCAACCATCATCTTGTGTGTTGTATTACAATTATAGCGATTATGTATGTAAATTCCCAGTCTTCTCCATTCAGTAGTTTCTTGATTTACTGTTTCTGCTTTTCATGCCACTTTTTTCCATGTTTTACTCTGTGGTTTATGCAGATACGTGTCAAGCACATGCTTACCCAAGGGGTCATTGAACAAAGCCCTTGCACAACCATATCAAGGTGCACTTCTACACCATGCATGGGGAAAATTTCAGAAACAAATATGGAAAATCTTCTCCGAATGGTATTTCAGAAACCAATCTTGTCATTAACCAACATAGTGTACAACTACTTATGTGATAAATTTACTGGAACAGGTCAGTTATTGTGAAAACAACATAGATTGCAGGCGGCTTTTACAACTTGTTCATTTCGGAGAGAAGTTTGATCCAGCAAACTGCCATAACACGTGTGATAACTGTTCAAAGATGTTAGATTCCATAGAGAAAAATGTCACTGAGACTGCAAAGCAACTGGTTAGGATATGCTTCCAATAGTTGTATACTTCTTTTAGATCTTGGAATTGCATGTTTAAAGTAGACCAGTACTGTCTTTGTACTGTTAAACATCTTCCCTTTGAAAAAGAAATGAAAAAAAAAACTGTCAAACATATTTCTTTGTACCATTCTGCCAGAACTAGATCGATTCATTTCTCATATTTTCTTGTTTTCAGGTTGAATTAGTAAAAGTAACAGGTCAGCAGCACTCATCATCTCATATTTTGGAAGTGTTCAGAGGTTCCTTGAGCCAAATTGTATGTCCTTGCAGACTATTCACATTATATCTCTTGTTTCTTAACTTTGCACTCATGCTTCTTGAGGTAAAATCTTGTTTGCTACCTTGTGTTTTAGGTTAAGAAGTTTAAACATGACAGTTTGAGCCTTCATGGTGCTGGAAAAAAATTACCAAAAGGTGAAGCCTCCAGAATAATGCGCCACTTGGTAATAGATGAATTTCTTACCGAGGATGTCAAGAAAAGTGATATTTATGGGTCAGTATCTTCTGTTCTAAAGGTATTTAGTCTGATATTTATATTTCCAAAGTTTTTTTAACACAGATTTATTAAGTTGCTTGCTTGACAAGTAGAAGTTGTTCCTATTATTAAGATTGTTAAATAACCTGAATTACACGCCACTGTGTACACTCGTATGAGTTCTAGGTCAATGAATCGAAGATACACATGCTCTACTCTGGCAATCATACAATTATATTGAGGTATGAGGCTTATGCTCTGGATTTCTTTCAATTTTAAATCTCATTTTATTTTTCTGGTTCAGTTGACTGGCAATCAGATAATTTCTGCAAAAAAAAAAAAAAGGTGCCTGCTGAGCTTGAATGTTATAATACATCTCTCACCCCAAAAGCCTTTTTATCCTTTATCAGGTTCCCAGCACCTATCAAGTCCGCTAAACACCGCAAGTCTGAAGCCACTCTTGCGAAAGGTGCATTGGTTCCTGGAAAGGCAAACAACTTAGGATCTCAAAATGAAGTGGATTCGGTATTAGACATTGACATTCCATTAATTGTATATTTGTCTTTTATTTTCCATTTTATACTCCCTTGTTCCAACAGCAATTTTTGTGTGGCAGGATCTATCATCTAAATTATTTGATGCTTTACGTCTGCTTCGCAATGACTTTTTGAAAGAAGCTGGTTCTAGATTCCATGCTTACCACATATTTGCGTATGAACTTGTCTTTTGTACTTACTATCATTTGGTTGTATTCCGCCCCACACATCTTAATATGATAAAGCTGTCTCTAAATCTCAGAAATGCCACACTGAAGCTGATAAGCGAGAAGATTCCTAGAACTGAAGAGGAACTTAGCAATATAAGTGGTGTTGGCAGGTTATTAGTTGTCGTCTTCATTGTTTTTATTACTGATTCCTGTGCAAAATACTAGTCATGACTAGAACGATTGCTGAACCATGTAATGCACTGTACAGGGTGAAGGTCACCAAATACGGGGTTCGCGTGCTAGAAACCATTGAAACAACCATCAGACTATATAAAAAAAACAAGAACAGCAGCAGCAGCAGCAATGGAAGTAATGGGAGTTCTGATTCAGCAAAGAGAAGACGGGGATCGCCGTGTGCAAATGACAAAGGCATGGATGATGATGATTACGTCAAGAGTACCGTCCAATCCAAGAAACAGAAGCCAAAATTGGCTAGTAACAGGAAGGGTTATGCAGTGATGCTAGACGTACCAACATATGATGATCTGTTGCTGGATGCTGAACTAGATGGCATGGAGATAGAGGAACCAGTTCCAATTTCCAAGAGTTCTGGCAGGGTGCTGCCTCAGTGGTCAAAGGGAGGAAATAGAGGTTCCATCAATGTTGATAATGCATTCCAAGAGTTTGTATATAGGAAGGAGTAGAAACATTAGCTGACAAAATTGGCTTTCGTCCTATTGGATTGTCTTTCCTGTGGATCTCTTCAATATCGTGCTCTAATCATTGCATGAAAGCTGCAGCATTTGAACCGTGCCAGGGATCTATCAGTAACCTGGATGCAATGGGCAAGGTATGTTTTTTGACCGGCAACCTCCCCACATCAATGAGGCTTTCCAACACCTTGTTGGTTGTCTGCTATGCCATCAAAACTGTGATAGAAGATTGAAGATCGATGTTTGATCATAGCATATCAGCTTAGCACATTAAATCACATGGTTATGTTGTGTACATTTCCCAAGATGCTCATCATATTAGGTCTGACCCTGTTAGATGTAATGCCTTACTGTAGCAAACAGTGAAATCTGAATCGCATGACACAAAAAATTGTGATTTACTGATTTTTACTCTTTTTCCCGCTCTTCTGATTTCAAGGTTATACTTCCATCAGTCTGGGATAACATAGCAGTATTGGGAACCCCACAACATTTTCATGTTTGGTTCCATCTAATATTTTATATCGGGATTAATCTACTGTGGGCGGAAGTGGCATAATTTTACACCTAAATGCAGCTTGGGCCGGGGTTAATTAGAATTTATAAAAGCCTTCGCCTTTTGCAAATCTTTAATTGATTTTTTAGCGGAAAGAATTAAACAGATAAGAGATCACTATGAGATTATAGTTAAGTTGGTAAACAAATATAATCTTGTTTTTTATCCATCGAATGATTTGAGTTGTGTTAAAAAGGGTTATTTGTATATATATCTGTAAAAAATTCTACAATTGCATATTTATTGTTGTAGTTCAACTAATTACTTGTAAATTCCTTACTTTTTTCTCTATTTTGCCTCTATACTTTGATGCAAATAGAGCTTACATTTACGATCCTTTACTCTTAATAACATTAGTTTTTGTTAGAAACCACATAAAATTACAAATATACCTCTTTACCAAATAAAATCCAACAAAAAAGAAAGCCCTAATAAGAAATTAGAGAACTCAATGTCTGTTTTTTGCTATTTCTGTCACATGAGGATAGGACTTCTCCAATGTTACTCGCTCCTTTCCTCTTTGATGAACCTCTTCAACATTAACTCCTTTGCCTTGTTAAAAATCCTCTCATCCTTTGGTTACAAAGGTTGATGCCCAAACATCTTTCGTTTCCTCACCTTGAACGAGTTGTCATGGTTCTTGATTATTATGTCTTGCTTCGTCTTCTTGTACTACATTGGCATTGGTGTCTCAATCCGAAAGGCCTTGTATACTAGGGACTTCATCAATTAGTGTCTCTTCCATGGCTCGCATGGTGACTTGCCCATGTCTTTCAATCTTTGATTGAAACTACTTGAATTGTAGGTATATCTATAACTTCTTTGTAGTAATTGGTGCACACTTCACATTTTTCATTATTTACACATGTACCCTTGTTGTCATTTAGGTTAACATTTGCATTTATTTTCTCATTTGGTATATCATTGAATTACTTCCAATTGACATCTCTGGCTCTCTCTCCCCCACACTTCCTCAACTCCCTTAGTCCACCAAACACATCCTCAATGATGGCAGAAGAACACTAATTCTCACATCCACATCCCTACTATGACATAATACGACCAGAATGGTCAAACCAAATTTGGATATAAGGTAGAATATTTCAAATGTGAATATGAATTCAAATGTTGGTAGAATATTCGAATGCAAAATATGGATATAAGATTTTTTAAATTTTTATTATTTTATAAAAAGACGTGTTACATGTAATTTGAACACATGGTCTATCTTCTCAAACAAATACTTTAACAATGGCACAAATGATACATATACGTCAAAAGAATACATCTAAAATATTTTATTTATTATTATCAAAACTTATTGCAATAATATAAAATAAAAAATATTATTGTTAATGTTTATAAGTTTAATAAATAATAATTATTAAACTATTATATGAATTTATTTATAAATTTAAAAGCATATTCATACTTGATTTTTGTTGATTTCATCATGTATTAACTAGTTTATCCATATTTCGTCTTAAATATGGAAATCAACTATTACATCATAATGTGTCTCTAATGCATATGAAGATGGTAAAAGATAAATCTATCTGTATTGGCTCCATTTGCATACTTTTTGTGGTTATTATAGATCTATTATGTACGAGATATGATTATGTTTATATTTTATCAAGTTTATATTTATCTTGTGGATTTATAAGTTATGAATTATTATATTGATATTTCATCAAATTTATAATTGTATTAGACTCTATTAATATCTATTTTTTTTCACAAATTGAAATTTCAGCTATATCTATTTTGATTCATATATGATATTTGAAAAATATCTAAAAAAATACTCGTATCTAGATTTCTCCAAATGTGGTTTCAATTTTCATCTCCAACAAATATGTATCGGTATTCATACTCAAAAAATGTAGAGAAATGTGAATATGGTAAAAGGCAGAAATGTGAATATGATTAAAGATACATTTAATCCGTATTCGATCTATTTGTAACCTTAAATGGGAGGCGAGGAGGCGAGGAGGCGAGGAGGCGGAAGGCATGCAAAGGAGGAGAAGACATAGCAATCGTTGTTGATGATGGCATGGTGGTGCTATGCAGGGAAATGGGAACAAGAAAGTGTAATTTGGTGATTTACCATGGCCAAATGAGAAAATGGACAGAATTGTCATCCCAAGCAACTAAAAAGGCAAATGTGCAAACAATGAAAAAAGTGCGGGACATACATCGGTTATTACAAAGAAGTTAGGGGCATAGTTACAATTCAAGTAGTTTTTGAAGGTATCAATGTAAGGAATCGTAGATTTAAAGCGTTATGCAGCTACAACCTAATTAGTTGGCATCTATATGATCTAAATTAAGTGCAAGATATGAAATATAACTTCACGTGAAAGGGTGAATACTTCGCATGACAGGATTTAGTATATTTAACGAGAAACAAAGGTAAGATTTAAAAGATATCCAAATCGCAAAGTAGTATAGTCCTCAAGCATCCACTTGAGCGTTCCAATCAACAATATTATCCTAGGAGACAGAAAAATTGGTGTTGGTTATGTTGACAAAAAATTGAGGGTTGTTTCTAAGACTGGTGAAGTTTTTTCTAGTACATTTATTTTGAAAAGGGGAGTCCATACTAGGACTTGTGGGGGCACTTGTGTGTTGGACTTTCCTAGACTTTCACTTATTGGTAGCCACTGGAAACGATTTCTTTTGACCATCCTAGAGTACAATCATTGCACTAATAAGGATATCCTCAACAACATTCAAATCCTTAATCTTCACTTGGGAGCTTCCAAGCATTCTAATTATCATTTAACTCAATGTCAAAGTAGGATTTCTTGCATGTTTTGGTGTAAAGCAAACATGCTTCCAATCTTCTTAAGGATTCTAGGGTTTTCAACAAGAGGACTTGGAGTGGGTCTTGGCCTGTTAATTAACAAGACTAAGGAGAGGATATCCTGAGGGATGTTTAAGGATCGATTGAACTAGGTCAAGGAGGCAAAACCAGAATAATTTCTTTTGTCTTCTCCCTTGCTCTAGTCTACCTGTGTAGTTCATTATCTATGTTTTACACATGACATAATGCCTTCATGCTTTGATTGAATAATCAATTTTAATATCTCTTTTAGTTATAGTTACCTATTAGTGGTTAAATATTACTTAAACCTCTCTTCTTCCTCTCTAGGGACTACCTGTGCAGTTTATCATTAGAAAAGTGGCGAAAGAGTTCGAAACTTCTAATGATGGGCCAATATGAAAGGCAAGTGACCCTTTGCTCTTGAAGTTCGATCTTCTAAAGGATTCTCAAATGTAGCGATGACCCATTTTATATTATCTATAACCTGAACTTAGTGTAGGTGTAGGTGCCCTATTTATGCGAGCTTTTGACCAGAATTTTCTCATGAAATCAAGGAAGAAACAACCAAAGAACTATTCACTCTCGTTTTCTACATGCTCAAATCAACATTAGAAATGGATTCTCAATCTGGTATTTGACCAAGCATCTCTAAACAAGTAATCTTGTTCCATACCTCCTTGCATATGCAATTTGCATGTCGTAAGTAACACAAACTTGCAACCTTCTTTATGAAAAATTTGTTTTGGGCTGATTTTTACCTAGGGACTAATGTGTCAGGTACCTACATGAATGAGACCTACTATTGGTATCAGTGGGATCTATGATTCATGTGAATGTCGATTTCATTTCAGTCTTAAAATTGTTGACCCATTAGAAATTGCTCCTTTCTTTATAGGTTTTGTGCGGCAAACTAAAGGCATTGTAAATCCAGTATTATCAAAAGATTTTGTATACACCCATTCTTGCATCAATAAATCTCAACCGTTAGTATAAGTCCCATATATAGGAATTACCTGAATTGTCTAGGATATTCTAGACTTCTCTTCACATTTGTATTTAGTTTCCTGTAATGCCCTTGTATAATTCTAAATAAAGAGCAGTATATGGTAGCATTGTCTCATATTGTGTAGTGTCCAAATCTTCTCCTCTGTCATGGTATTAGTAGCTCTAGGTTAATGGTCTCCCCCTCCTCTCTTGGTTCCTTTGCTACTTCTTCTCCTTTTGATGGCCTCTCTAGTCTTCCCACCTCATTTAAAATTTCCCACTACTTCAACAAACCCTTGGAGAAAACCACCTTCTTATGTTGGCAATCTCAATTTTGAGATGTCTTAGCAAAACATGATTTATCTCATGTCATCTTCGATGAATTCACATCTCCATTTGCACCCACTACTCTCGAGTCTCCTTCCTCATCCTATTCTCTCTGGTTGAAGACCGATCGTCTCACTCTCAGCTAAATTAAAGCCACTATGTCCTCCTCCATACAACCCATCCTTCTTCCTTGTTCCACTACCCTTGAAGCTTGGAATCTTCTTTCGAAGCATCTCTCTCCTTTCTCGAAAATCTACATTCTCACTTTTTGTGACCAGTTGCGCTCCCTCGAGAAAACCTCCTCCCAATCGATGGTGGACTATCTCCTTTTTGCTAAAGTGATATCTGATTCTCTCTTAGTTGCAGGATCCACCTTACCTGAATTAGACCTCATTGATTTTATCACAGATGGTCTTGGTTTTGAGTTTAAAGAGTTTATCATATCTTTACACTTTTGACCATTCACTACCTTTGATGATTTATTTGATCTTCTTCTTCAAGAAGAACAACTCATGAAACGCCTTGCTACATCGACTACTGGATTTGCTTTTCTGCTCAACCCACCACATTTGGCAACCCAAACATTTCTTCTTCTAGTGGACGACATGGTGGTTATAGCAAGGATTGTGGTGGTTGGTCCTCCTTCAATCATCACTACAACAATCTAGATACTGGTGGCTATAGTTCATTTCATCCATCCACAAACTATCTACCACTTCTTCTTCCTACTCTAGCCTCTATCTCCAATGGACCTTGCCAAATCTGTAACAAACATGATCATACTACTCGAGTTTGCTTGGAGAGGAGCAACTTTGCATACTCTGCTACCTCCCTACCAGATTCTCTTGCTACGTTATCTATTGCTTATCCTTTTGACACCTCTTGGTGCGTAGACTCCGATCCCACTCAACACATGACTCCTCATCTCAAGAACATTTCTCAACCACAACCCTACTCAGGTAATGAAGCTATTACGGTAGGCAATGGCTCTTCTATTCCCATTTCACACAATGGATTTTCATTCGTTTCTGGCTCATTTGGTTCATTATCCCTTCATGATGTTCTTTGTGTTTCATTTCTTTCTTGCAATTTGTTATCTATTCTGAAATTTTCTTGTGATAACAACTGCTTCTTTCTTCTTGATGATCTGGGTTTTTGTGCTAAGGAAAAATGAACTTGACGAGTTCTTCTCATTGGTCCTAGCTTTGGTGACCTCTACCACACCACCACTCCACCAATTCATTGCTTTAGCGCTTGCGCCATCTCCTCCTTCTAGCATCATCAACTTGGACACCCATCCTCTCCCATTTTTAGTCAAATGCTTTGTCATTACTTTGCTCTTGTTCAAGGTTCACCGTGTCCACCTTTTTGTCACTCCTGTCCTTTGGGCAAAGCTACACATCCATCCTTTTCGTAGCAAACGTCTACTACATCTCAACCATTAGAACTTCTTCATCTTGATGTATGGAGACCAACTCCCATTTCATCATCTGGCGATTTTTACTACCTTTCTATTGTGGACAACTTCTCTTGCTTCACTTGGTTTTTTCCTCTTACTCGCAAATTTGATGTTGTCTCTAATTTTGTTTCATTTAAGAAGTTAATTGAAAAATTGTTATCCTTGTCCATTAAGAGTATTCAAAGTGATGGAGGTGGTGAATTTGTAAATCAACAACTTTCTACCTCTCTGTACACATGGTATTACTCATCATTTATCTAGCCTTTATACTGCTAAGCAAAACAGGTTGGTAGAACACAAGCATCTGTTAAGATCGAAGGCTTCACTAGATAGGGGATGAATAGTGAATTTAGAAATAATATGCAAATTAAAGGTTATTTAACAATTTCAAGCAAAAAATATAAATATAAGGAGTTGAAAGTAAAACTAAAAAATATACAAAGAAGGAAATAAGAAAAATTGAAGTGTACTAGAGATTTATAGTGGTTCAGCCTCCCTAGCCTAGTCCATTCCTTGAGAATTCCTTGAGAATTCCTTGAGAGTTTCCTTAATCCGATCTTGTTCTAGGCCAAGATCCCATCGTTATACTATCTTGATGATCCCACGCTAAGCTACGCAAAAACCACACTGTTGTGCTCCTCACAACCTGAGAAGCAATAAGCATTGAATGAAAATGAATTACAACTCTTTTCTATGATCTCCCAAACTCAATTTGGCAAGGTAGAAGGTTGGAATGAAGGCACTTTTGCTACATAGTGGAAAACAAGTTTGGAGAACACTTAGAACTCTCTCTTAAAGGATGGAAATGGAATTCTAGAGTCTTGGTATAGTGTAGGAAGTATTGATTTTCTTTTAGGTGAAGAATGTGGACCTATTTATAGGAAAATATGGGTAAAAGTTTGTGTCTAACGTCTCTCTAACATTCACAAATAGCTACTAGTTCGATATATCGAAATAATTTGGTATGCCGATTTTACTCTGATTTTTGCAACGTTCAGATAGTTCAGTATGCCGAAACATATTCTGGTTCGATATGTCAAAATTCTATGGTGTGCCAAATTTGTAATTTGTTGCATAACCCCTTATTTTCCAGATTTTGGTATATCGAGTAATTTCGGTATGCCGAAATGATCCCTGAACCTATACTTGAGATTTTTCTAAGGTTTTCTACTTAAGTTCATGGATATACCTTTTTTCTTAGGTTTGTGGGATGTTTGGGAGATTATTACATATTTCTAAGGAATACATAAAAATAAAATTACATCATAATAATTACAAAGATTATTTCAATTTCCTTCTTATTTCTTCATCTTGAGTTCTTTTTGGTGACACATCGATCTTCATTTTTCTTCTTCTTTCTTCATCTTGAGTTCTTTTTTGTGACACATAGATCTTTAATTTTCTTCTTTTTTCTTCATCTTTTATGCTTGATTCTTCTAAGTCTATCAATGATCTTCTTTGTTATTTTGAGTTATGAAATATTCTTATACAACACATTAGTCTTTTGTTATCATTAAAATCAAGATAAGGCTAATAAAGCCAATAACATCGTCATCTTGTAACCATGGGACATTGTCTCCTTTATACTACTAGCATACCTCATAATTGTTGGGTAGACGCATTCACCATTGCTAGCTTTATTATCAACAAGACTATCACATTTGTTATAAATGGTTGCTCTCCATTTGAGGTCTTATTTTCAAAATTTCTAGATCTGTCGATACTAAAAGTATATGGGTGCTACTGTTTCCCTCTTGTCACATCCTATGTAAAGAACAAATTGAAGCCTTGGTGTTTGAGTTGTGTTTTCATGGATTATGATTTTCACCACAAAGGCTACAAGTGTCTGCATCTATCAAGTGGATGGACATATATCTCACGACATGTTTTATTCAATGAAGAATCTTTTTCGTTTAAAACCATGCCATGCAAATCATCTTCTTCACACTACCTTTGTTTCCCACTTCTTTACATCAATTCATTACCACTGCAAAACTACTTGGTCCCACTCTGATAGTACTATCTCCCATTTTAAACCACAAAAAACACCTACCACCTAGCCCCCCACTACCAACTGATTCTTTAGACTGCTCTAGTCCATTTCTTCATTCGTCTACATTTGTAAACCCTATTCTCACACCCACTGTGCTTGACAGTCCCACACCTCCTCGTAAATACAGGAACCTCTCTGACATTTTATAGCGAACACATCCTCATTCCTTACCGCATGCTCTCCTCTCTACCATCAATGATCCAAACATATTCGAACCTACATCCTAGACATAGGCTAAAAGCTTCTCCCATTGGCGCTAGGCCATGGATGAAGAATTCTTTGCACTTCTTCACAACAACACTTGGTCTCTTGTTGTAGTATTTGTGCAAGATTATCTAGAATAAATGCAAATAAGTTCTTATAATTTGGACAATTAGTTATATATTGTGGTTTTGTGTTAGACTCTCTCTATTAATGGGTATTTATTTCTAATAATCCCCCTACTATGTGGTATTTTGGACTTTCGTATGCCACGCGTGTGTGTGTGTGGGACTAGAGTGGAGCTAGAGTCAACTACGTATAGTGTCCACCACAATTCACTATGCTCACTATAGTACTCCGTAGCCTTTCACCATGCCTCAACGTTGATTGGTTGGGATTCCTGGTAAATGTCAACAGCGAGCGGTGACAAGAGAGTGGCTGCATTAAAAAGGAGAAGGGAGATGGCATGGGACGGAAGACCGGAGAGGAAGAGAAGAGAGTTGGGGGTGAAACTAGAGGAAAAAGGGAGAGAGAGAGAGAGAGAGAGAGAGAGGAAGAGAAGAAGAATAAGAGGAGGAGAGTGTGTCCGTTGGTGGAGGAAAGCACCTTTGGAGACCAGAGAGCTCGGAGAACGCTGGGGTGTGAGAGGACTCCTAGAGAAGAAGGGATCGTCGAATACCACATTGAGTACGCGTCCCTTATTCTCTGTTTCTCTTTCAGTTTAAGTTCCCAATCTTCAATGAATGATGAAAATTTAGTTAAAAAGTATGAATATGGGCTGATTAGCATGGAAATCTTGGTTGTATGATAATTTGAGAATTTTTCATAATTTATCAAGAATTTTAGTAGATTTTTCCGAGAATGTGCTACAGTGACTTGGGATGAGTATCCTCAGTTTTCGATTCTGTATCTTGAGTTATGTCTCATGGTTTTTGGTGAAATTTGTCCCAAATAAAAGTAGATTTGGCATGCTAGTAGTGATATTTTATGCAGGATTTGTGGCCCATCGGAAGGAGGTCCCCCAGATGTCCCAATTTTGACGAACAACTGTCATAGGGTAGAGGCTATTTTTCAGAAATCGTTTGGTTCGACATGCCGAAATGGTTTGGTATGCTGAATCAGGAGATTTCGACAGACCATTAGATTTCAATCTGCTGAATCAAGGCCCTGAGTCACTTTTAGATTTGGATCTTTTTTGGTATATCAAAATATTTTGGTCTGCCGAATCAGGACCCTAGAATTGATTTTCCTGAGTTTTTCCCAGTAATGTAGTAATGCTTGATTTGAGTATTTTGGCATGTTTACTTAGTAAGAATTTCTTGAGATTTAAGTAGAGTTACAAAAAAGCTATTTCAGAAAAGAAATGTTTTATAGTAGAGATTTCCATAATGGAAAAATTTAGAATAAAGATTTCAAAGAAAGATGCATATTTTCAGAATGAGATTTCCAGAGTTTGTGGCCTCAGTTAGAGAGATCTGTTGTCTAGAGAGTAGGTGTTGAATAGACCAGGTAAGATGACCTGTGTGCTCAAACACCAAGAAAAAGGGACATTAGGAGAACACATCTCCATGCAAATGAGAAAAAGAAAAGAGAAAAGATTAATAAGGCCCATTGGCTGGGATGATGGTATTCCCGTACAGGGACTTTCACCGTAGCAGTGCAGGAGGTTAAAGCTGGTGTCTCTCCAATTATTTGTGGTTAGGTTACCTCTAATCATGGTGGCACTAGAAAAGATTTTCAGATTTAAGATTGTATTACAGTTCTAAGTTAGAATCGAGTTGAGTTTTGGCTTCTGAGTTTTAACAAGATTTTAACTAAGATGCGAATAGTGTTTAGGGCTAGTTCCAGCCAAATGTGTGTTTTAGTCAAATTTGAGAACTGAGATTGGACTGGATTCTAGTCCAAAGATGTTTTCAGAAAAGCATTAGAATATGAGATTTCAAAATAGAAATATAAAGCATTTTTAGAAAAACATGAAGATTTTCATGAAATTTTTCTGAAAAGAGATTTTCTAGAAAAAGACATGTTTTGTCGAGAATTTTCAGAAAGAGATTTAAGTAACTCGAAAGCATTTTGTTTTGATTTTGAAAACATAGAATATTTCTTATTAGAGGTTTTCTGTTGTATTTTTGGTAGACACGTATTGAATGACTTAGAAGTCACTCACGCATGTTTTTCGTATTATCTTGTTTTCAAATACCTAGTTGGAGTGTAGTCCAGCTTGGTGTTCGTAGACGGGAGCCACTAGCCGTACACACAGGTTTTGGATAGATTACAGTTAGTTTCCTTATTAATGCTTTAAATCCTATTTTAGTAGCATAGATTTTGTAGCGCCCCAGTTTGGGGGTGTTACACTTGTACCATCTCATCCTAGCTACAATGTGGTAGGATCCAGATGGGTTTTTTGGGTTAAACGTTAGGCTGATGGCACAATTGAATGCATGAGGCTTGACTTGTAGCAAAGAGATACCACCAGAAAGATGGCCTTGACTTTGAAGACAAATTCAATCTTATTGTTAAGCACAACACTATTCGTGCCATTTTATCATTGACTGTCACAACAAATGGACTCTTCACCAACACAACATTCGTAATGCCTTCCTTTAAGGCTTTCTTCATGAGGATGTCTACATGAACCAACCTCCAGGATATACAAATTCTCTTCGACCTAACCATGTGTGCAAACTTAATAAGACTCTATATGGCCTTAAACAAGCTCTAAGAGCTTGGTTTTAGTGATTTCACTCATTTCTCCTAGAATGTGGCTTTCGAAACATCACTGCCACCTCTCTATTTATCCATCATCAAGGTTTATCTACATTGGCAATTCTTGTCTACATGAATGATCTCATTACTACAGGCAATATCACTTCTATCGTTGATGAATTCATCACAAACATCTATTCTTAATTTGATTGTCATGATTTGGGTATTGTTGGGTTCTTTCTTGGCATGGAGATCACCACTTAATCTGATATTCAGTGTCTGTCACAAACTTCGTATGTCATTGATCAGCTCAAAAAGTTCAATTTGGAAAGTTACTCTCCATGTTCAACACCTCTACAAAATAGATCTCACTTGAACTCCACCGAAGGAGATCTACTACCCCACCCAACAACCTAAAGAAGCATGGTTGGAGGTCTACAATACCTTACTTTGTTACAGCCTGATTTAGCTTTTGCTGTTAATCATGTCACTACAAGAAAAATTAGATTTTACGAGGACAAAGAGCGAGGACTTAGCGAGGACATGTCCTCGCAATAATATAACGAAAACATATAACGGAGATTTTGTGAGGAAATGTCCTCTCAATACAATAGCGAGTTTTTTGCGAGGATTTTTTCCTCGCAATGTCCTCGCTTGCTATTTAGCGAGTGCATAGCGAGGAAATGTCCTCGTTAAGATTCTTGCTAATTCAAGTATAAAATACCTCGACGCAGGTCATTTTGTTCCTTTCTTTCTTACTCTAAATACTCGTTCTGTCGTTCGCCTCCTCCTCCGCGTCTCCTCTGTCACTCGATCTCCTCTGCCTCCTCAACGGTGCTCCTCCGTAGCACCTCCTCGAAGGTGTGTCCTGGTCCACCTTCTCCTCGTACTTGTCACCGGATTCGTCAGCGCTGCGTCCTCTCGTCGACGGCACAGGTTTTTCTATCAGAACTACGTACATGTATATCATAACTTTTTCATTAGTACCTTAGCGTGATTAGTGATAGTTGTGCATTTTTCTATTTTTTGCAATTTGATAGAAGTGGCATTTGCTTTGTTGATAAACTCTAGACCTTGTTATAAGAATTCGTTAGCTTTCCATAGCATTCTAAATGCCACATCACCATTCTGAATGTATGGACTTGTGTCCATTTTTACAGCCAAAGAAAAGGTAAGTGTGTTATTATTAGCATAACCATCTATTTTTTGAGATTCCCCTCTACTTTGTTTCTGGTAGATGGTTGGTCACTGATGTTGTTCTTTGTGAATCAGAATCTTGATTCTGTATGGCATGTTTGCTCTTTAAATTCTCAGCAAATGGTTTAGAATTTTCTAGAACAGTGTTAATATTTTCATTAGGACTACCCTAAAAAAAGTTATGGCATCAATTAGTGAATTGTACTGTAATGATAGTTTATTCAACTAGGCAAACTTAGAGAACAT
>JAMKQA010017898.1:0-18166 GCA_024699735.1 Posidonia australis | reverse complement strand
TCGTCTGGTGTAAGTCAGGGACGAAATAAAGAGAGAGAAGGGGGCTGTCATATGGTGTAGGTCAAGGATGAAACAGAGAGAGAGGGGAGTTGTCAATTGGTGGAAGGGATATTGACTGGTGGTTATGAAGACCACCGTCCGTTACAGTCAAAGGAAAACGGTCGTGGTTTAATGGAAATGATTCGCTGGAGTAATTGGCTGGCGTAAATTAAGGAGCTATTATTGGAGGTGGAGGGAGGTGGAGACGTTGATGCTCCACTATAAATTGAAAGGAAAAGAAAGGAAGAAATCATCGAGCAGTAGCATACCTTGCTTCCTAGTTTTTCTCCACCTCGCCGGAGCCCCCATCCGACGATCAACAAGTGGTATAAGAGCCAGGTTGTTCCGCCGCTGTACGCGCTCTACCATCCCGGTGCCACCGTGTGTGCGGTAGTCCTTCTTCCCTCCTCCCCCTCTGCACTTGCGAGTCGCCGACTCCCTCAACCCCTGTGCACAGTAAAGTGCGGCCGACGTCCACCGCGCCTCCCATCCCAGCGCGCTGCACCCCTGCCCGTGCCTCCGCTTGCCCGACGCCAACGTGTCCTCCCGCGCGGCTCTGTCCCTACACGCGTGCACTACTGTCCGCACGCCCCACCGCTGCCATCCCTGCGCTGCTGCATACCCCTGCGCGCGCTAGTCCCTTTTCCCCTAGTCGCTCTCTCGCGACTAGCTGTCCGCCGCACGCGAGCCGCCGTTGCCACCAGTCCCCAAACCTGTGCGCGTGAACTCTCCTGCTCCGCCCGCGGTTGCCCTCTTTCTCACCCCGCATTTCATTCACGGGTTAGGCATTTGATTTAGGAGAATAGAAGGGGTGGGTGGAATATATATTACATGCTTAAATAACTAAAAATAATAAGGGGTTGGCATATTTGAATTTTAATTGCATATTATTTACATCTTGTTTGGAATATGCAAGTTTTGAAGATATAAATTGAAAATTAAATTTTTTTTGCATAATTTCTGAAATTAAATATTAAGTGGTTATTATTCTGAAATATAGATTGATATAATTTTTAGGAACTTAAATCTTACGTATTACTGCATGATTAATAAGGAATTAAAGATATTGATGAGCATATATTTTTTTGCTTGATTTAAGAATCATATATATCTGTTATTAAAGAACTTAAATACTGAATTAAGTTGCATATTTGAATAATTAAAATCTTGATCAATCAATTACAAAATTTGCTTTAAAACTTAACTAGGTGCACATACTAGGCTCACATACCAGGTGCACTTGAGTGGCGCACCTGGTAGGCGCACATCGGTGGCGCACCTGAGAGGAGCACATCACAGGTGCACCTGTTTTTCTGCACTGTATGCTTCTTTGCATTTTTGATTCTAGAACACATAAAACTTATTAAGTTTTGAATTCAGTTTTAGTTTTGGATTATTATTTATTGTTTGCTTGAGAAATTACAAAATTTTAAATTGGAAAACTACATTTTTTGTAGATTTAATGGCTAGCAAACTGTTCACAACCGAATTGGCTAGGATAGAGAAATTGAATGGGGCTAACTATGAGATGTGGTACTGGAAAATAAAACATGCATTAGAATATGATAATATTGAACATACTATTGAAGCTAATCCTCCGGAATTGCAAAATGACGCTTTTGAAGTGGAAATTAAAAAACATGAAAAGTTGAAGATTGATGACAAAAAGGCTAAAAATCTTTTGTTCATGTTTATGGAGGATAGCTTGTTAAAATGTTTTGAAATATACACTACATCTTACACATTGTGGAATGCTTTGAAGGAAAAATATGATAAAACAACTGAAATGACAACCCAACTTATCCTTCAAAGATACAACTCTTGCAAAATGCTTGAGGAACAAAATGTAGTGGAACACATAAATGGCATGATAGCTATGGCTAAGGACTTGGCTATTGCAGGAGCACCAATTCCTGAAAAACTGTAAATTGCTACAATTTTAAATAGTCTCCCACATAGCTATGATATGGTCACCACATCTCTTAGGTTAACCCAAATTCAACTTTCTGAACTACCTACTAGGTTGGCCACAGAACAGGAAATAATGGCTAGTAGGAAGAAATATGAAATCAATCTAGAAGAAGCAAATGCTGCACACTAGAAGCCAAAGAATAACAAGAGGAAGAATGGATACAACAAGAATTTCAAGCCAAACTAATGGAAAAGACTACAAGGTTCTTGCCATGTATGTGGCCAATTTGGTCACTACAGAGCAAATTGCCCAAATAAGGATGGTAACAAAGGCAAGACCTCTGAACAGAAGAATAAGAGAGTCTTTATCTGTGTCACTGAATGTAATAATGTTGTAACTCTTAATACAAATGAGTGGTGGGTAGATTCTGGTGCTACAAGGCACATTGCCAATACCAAACAAGGATTGGAGTCATTCAAAGAATTCAATTCTGTGGAACAACGTATCTATATGGGTAACAATACCTATTTAGATGTGGAAGGAGTTGACACCTACCGCTTGGATTTGGGGGACAACATTATGATACTTAAAGACGTCCTTTATTCATTTGGCATGAGGCAGAATCTTATTTCAGTGGGCATGCTGGTAAATAAAGGCATGGAAGTCCGGTTTTATAATAAACGTGTATCTATAGGGAAAGACAAGAAGGTCTTTGTTATGGGAAAATTTGTACCTGAACATGATCTGTTCAAACTTGTTGTATTTGGAAATGAAATAAATAATATTGATCTGGCTTCTGGTTATCTCTTGTGCTTCTTATCGGAATGTGAATTATGGCACTTAAGATTGATTCATGTTAATGTGTATAAAATGAAATAAATGGTAAAAATGAATTTGTTGCCTCATCTTAATGATATGGAATTAGATAAGTGTCAACATTGCTTAATTAGAAAAATGACTAAGAAACCATTTAGAATAGGGCATAAATCAGATGAATTATTGGACTTAATTCATTCTGATGTTTGTGGTCCACTTAGTGTTAAAACACTTGATCACAAGGAAAACTTTGTGACTTTTATAGATGACATCTCTAGATACACTTATGTTTATCTAATAAGCCATAAAAGTGAAGTCTTGACTTGTTTTAAGAAATACAAGTCGGAAGTTGAAAAACAAGTGGGAAGAAATATTAAGGTATTAATGTCAGATAGAGGTGGGGAATATAATTTTAAGGAATTTGAACTGTTTTGTAAAATGCATGGAATTAAGAGGCATACAACTATGCCTTATACTCTACAACAAAATGGTGTGGCGGAAAGGAAAAACAGAACTCTTATGAATTCTGTTAGATGCATGCTGTCACATTCAGAACTCTTTAAGAGATTTTGGGGAGAGGCTTTACTTACAGCAAATAATGTGTTAAATAGAATACCCACAAAATCTATGCCTAGTACACCATATTACTTGTGGACTGGATCTAAGTGTAATTTACATTATTTGAGGAAATGAGGTTCTGTTGCTCATGTACTTATTCCTGGTCAGTTAAGGGATAAGTTAGATTCTAGAACCTTGAAGTGTACATTTATAGGTTATTGTAAAAATTCTTTTGGTTGTAGATTTTTCCATAAAGAAAATGGAATCATTGAATATAGGGATGTAACTTTTCTTGAAAATTTAAAAGAAAAGGAAGAGAATGAAAATGAAATAGAACCACTGCTTGTAGTGGAAAATAACTATTTCAATGAAATCCTGGAACATGACCGTATGATTGAGGGGGAATAAAATAAGGAAAACATGAATGAACCTATGGAAAATATAGGGGAAAACCAAAATGAGTCTGTAAATGGAAATGATGGAATAATAGATCAAAATGAACAAACTTTAGATGGAATTGAACCGGTAGAGCATATTAGTAACAAAAGAATAAGGACTAAACATGCTTGGATGAATGATTATCACTTGTATTCTTGTGAGTCTTCATGCTTAATAGCGGATATAGAGGAAAATCACATGGAACCTATGAAATAGAAAGATGCTATTGAATCAAAGGAAAAGGATTTATGGCTTGAGGCTATGAATGATGAAATTAATTTAATGGAAAAGAATAATGTATGGGAATTATGTTATTTACCTAATGACAGAAAGGCCATAGGATGCAAGTGGATATTTAGGAAAAAACTAAAGGTTAATGGGTCTATTAATAAATATAAGATCCGGTTAGTTGCTAAAGGTTATACACAAAAATCAAGAATTGATTATAAAGAAAGATACTCTCCAGTAGCTAAGTTCGCATCTATAAGGATTATATTGGCTATCGTTGCACAATTAGATTTGGAATTACATCAAATGGATATAAAGACTGCATTTCTAAATGGTGATTTGCAGGAAGAAATTTACATGTCACAGTCTGAGGGATATCAGGTAAAAGGACATGAAGACAAAGTGTGCAAATTAAATAAGTCAATATATGGTTTGAAACACGCTTTTAGACAATAGTATCATAAATTTCATGATGTAATTGTCGAAATGGGATTTGTTTCAAACAGATTAGACTATTGTGTATATGTCAGGAAAAGTCGGAGCAAGTTTCTTATATTATCCTTGTATGTGGATGATATTTTACTTGCTGGAAATGATAATGACATGTTGAACAACACAAAGGAAGAACTTAGCAAAAGGTTTGAAATGAAGGACATGGGAGAAGCATCTTATGTTCTTGGAATACTGATCCTTAGAGATCGGGGATCTGGAATACTGAGTATAAATCAGGAAAAATACCTACGTACAGTGCTGAAAAGGTTTGGAATGGAAAATTACTCCTCAGCCCCTACATCATATGTTTTTGGGAAAAGATTAAGGACGAATGTCCTGGAAAGGGGAAAGAACCTTTAAGAACATTTTATACCCAAGTGGTTGGAAGTTTAATGTACGCTATGTTGTGTACACGACTAGACTTGGCATATGCTGTAAGTGTTGTCAGCTGATATCAAAGTAATCCCGGAACAAAACATTGGGAAGCTGTAAAAAGGATAATGAAATATGTGAAAGGAACTCTGCATCATAAGTTGACTTATCAAGCGAATGAGCTTGAATTGCTTGGTTATACTGATGCTGATCTGGGTGGTGACAAAGATGATGGAAGGTCCACTTTAGGTTATGTATTCATCTTTAGAGGTGCAGCTGTATCTTGAGGAAGTAAAAAGCAAGGTTGTGTAGCGAAATACATACAGGTAGCTGAATATGTGGCCTGTAGTGCAGCTGTATCACACGTTGTTTGGATCAGGAGATTTATAAATGATTTAAATCTTAACTTGATAAATGATCCAATAGAAATGTATTGTGATAACCAAGCGACAATAAGTCTAGTACATAGTGGTGCAAATACAACAAGATGACAACATATTAATATACATTATCACTATATTCGTGATATTGTAAAGAGTGGGGAAATAAGATAGAGTTACATACCCACATTAGATATGATTGTTGATCCTATTACAACGGAAATTACAGTTGAAATTTTTTTTAAGTTTGTGAACTTAATGGGATTAAGGAACATTTCCATAGATAATGGAAATGAAGAACATTCTCATGAATAGTGAGAATGACAAATTGAATTGATACACTTCACGAATAGTGAAAGTGGAAGTGAAGGACATTCTCATGAGTAGTGGGAGTGGAAATATACACTTCACGAATAGTAGAAGTGGAACATTTACATCTCCTTAAATGGAACTTATATGTGGTCTTCATCATCAAGTGAGAGATGTTGACTGGTGATCATGAAGACCACCGTCCATTATAGTCAAAGGAAAACGGTCGTGGTTTAATGGAAATGATTCGCTGAAGTAATTGGTCGGCGTAAATTAAGGAGCTGTCATTGGAGGCGGAGGGAGGTGGAGACGTTGATGCTCTACTATAAATTGACAGGAAAACAAAGGAAGAAATCATCAAACAATAACATACCTTGCTTCTTGATTTTTCTCCACCTCGCCGGAGCCCCCATCCGACGATCAACAATGGAGGGGGAGAGAGAGAGGGGGCTTGCTATATACTAGAAGGATCGATTGTCTGGTAAAAGAGAGGGGAATGAGACACTGAGAGAGATTAGAAGCTCGTTGGAAGGGAGGGATGATAGGGGCAAAAGAGAGAGAGAAAGAGGAGGCTGATTGGATTTAGGTACGCCATTGTCTAGGGGAAGGGAGGGGCGAGAGAGAGAGAGAGGAAGGAGGCTCACACTAGTTTCGGGAAGGAGGGGTGTCGCCTGAAGGAGGGCTTTGGATGCGATCAGGTAGAAGGAAAGGGGAGGGCTGAGAGAGATGAGAGGTAGTCTGGGGACTTTTATGTTATTCAATACATAACTATAAATTAGAATCGAAAAGGTTTTTTATTTTGCCAAACAAACAAGATTCTATCATATCTCATAAAAGTTAACTTCTACAAATCATCTCAAAAGTTAGTTTCTAGCAAAATAACCAGAAGCCAACTTCTCTCATCAGTCCTACCAAACAGACCCTGCGTGGACTGAAGTTAATTTCGTTTCTGTTTATTAGATCTACAATTGCACGTAGTGGAAAGAAGACAATGTTCAGGTTAACTTCAAGTGGAAGGAAGGCAATGTTCATTTCTACGAAATTAATTACTATGATGCAATTGAGCAATAAAAGTGGAATTTACACATTCCTCTCAGGTTTAGATCTTATAGACGACAAGGAGAGTAAAAGAAAAGCTATCAATTTCAAAAAATAAAAAAACTCCAAGTGGATTTTTTATAACTAAATGGAAATACTTCATGCTTCAACATATCTTTTTCATTTTCCTTTAAAATAATAATAATAATAATAATAATAATAATGATTAAAACTACATATTTTATAATCGTGCCGTACATGAAGAATCACTGCATATGGACAGGTTTCCATGAACAACAACACTCTTATCTTACATGTTCCAACTGCCCCAAACTACAGGTCTACCCTAGATTCAGAATGATAAATCATAAATAATAAAACTTTCATTCAACTAACTAAGATTCCAAAACATGGCAGCAGTGTTGTTACCGGTGATGTCGAACACCTGAAAGATCCAACGAAGTGATGTAAGTAGGTATTCCTTTTCATCGTGCTACCCCCCACTGCCAACTCAAATCAAAAAGATTGGTAAATGGGGTGAGATCATGAGAATAATGTTCGGTCAGAAATAAATAAATAAGTAAATAAATAAAAGGATTGTCAAATCAATAGACTATTCGACCATTTGTAGGTCGGACAGCTTCCTAGGAAGAACCGCCAAAACATTGTTTGTTTCTCAGAAAAGAAACAACCATGTCTGTTGTGTCGATCCTAAAACCACAATCATTGTCAACTTTTTTCTTAAAATTATTTCAATATTCTTTTCAAGCCGGTAAAATTACTGTGGTTGCAGCATAAAGTTGTCCATTTGTGATAACTTTTGAAATTGCAGTTGTTTTAGGATATCTCCCAGAAATTTCTCACAGATAGGAACTGAAAAATGGAAGAACTCCTCTGGTCACAGCACAGTGGCCACAGAGACAGAGGCTACCAGGGAGCAGTGGGGCAGAGAGAGAGAGAGTGCCTGCCTTCCTGAATGCCTGAGCACAAGCCACCTCAATCAGAATCAGAGAATTTTGATTCCACAGTCGGTATAGAGTTTGGGCTGTTTTCGGGTCTTCTTCTCCCCTACCCATCTTACCTTTTCTTTCCTCTGTTTTCTATGTTCCTAGTATTGAGGGAAGGAAAAGAGACACGGAAGGAGGGAAGGTCTCTCTCTTTGCTTCTCTTCACGCTTCTACTCTCCATACTCCCCTCTAACTCATACTTTATTGGTGTTGGCAGCTTCTAACTTGAGGAACTCTGTATTGTTGTTTCATCTTTTTGCGGTGGTTGTTGTGCTCGTATATACAGGCCTTCCTGCTTCATAATGCCTCTGGTTGCGTTCGGGCCTATTCCTCTGTGGTGGTGCGTAAAGATGTCTGCTTCATAGACTTCCCGTGGATTTCATTTGTTTCTATGATGTGGGTAATTCCCAGATTCCGCATATTCGAGTCCCGCATTGCCACCAGCAGAGGCGTTGTCATCCCTCTGCACTGATTCGATTCCCTCTTCTTTTCAACACAACAGCTGTTGCAAGATAACTTCCTTTCCAGTCTCCTTCCTGTTTGCAGCAGCAGCAGCAGCAGCAGCTCGCCCACCTCAAGTTCTTTCGAGTACTTTGTGTTCTTGTTTGGTAAATTTGGTGTACCGGTGGGACTAGTATCCATAAGACCTTATCATCCTCTGATATGGAAATGATGAGCTGGGGGATGGAATTCCCGTCCGCAGCTTCGCACCATCGTTGCTCGAATTGGTTGTGTGAATCAAGGGCTGGATGCTGGACTCCGGGGGAGAACAAGATCTTTGAGGAGGCTCTGGCACTGTATGACACAGACACGCCGGATAGATGGCACAAGGTGGCGAGGATGATCCCCGGCAAGTCGGTCGACGAGGTGAAGATGCATTACAAGAACCTGGAGGACGACGTCAGTCACATAGAAGCTGGATTGGTTCCCTTCCCCGGTTACAGCTGCTCCCCATCCTTCTCACTGGAGTTGGTGGATGGTCGTGGAGGATTCAACGGGCTGAAGCACCAGTTCGGTGTCGGCGGCAAGAGGTCAGGTGGCAAGTCGTGTGATCAGGAGAGGAAGAAGGGCGTCCCATGGACTGAAGAAGAACACAGGTCACTCTCCTTCAAAATAAAATAACATAGAATGCTTGCCTTCTTTTTCCCTTAGATTGTTCAGCTGTGAAATGAAATCCAAGCACTACGATCTGGTATTGCTCTCCAAACAGACAGTTGATGTTTCTGAAACTAATTAAGAGCTTAATTTTGACAACATCAAGTCAAACATCACTATCTTCATTCAGTCCCTTGTGAACGTTTTGATTCTCCTACTTACTCTTGTCTGATGTTAATTCAGAAAGGTTTTTTTTTTCTTTCTTTTGTTTTCTAATACAAATATAACTTACTTAGTTTTTCTTATGGAACTCATGTACAACTTAATTACAGGCAATTCCTAATGGGTCTCAAGAAATATGGGAAAGGGGATTGGAGAAACATATCCAGGAATTTTGTAATCTCGAGGACACCAACACAAGTAGCCAGCCATGCCCAGAAATACTTCCTCAGGCTCAGTTCAGGTGGAAAGGACAAGAGAAGATCCAGCATACATGACATTACAATAGCCAATCTCCCAGATAACAGGCCTTCCTCACCTTCTCAGATGCCTGCACTTCCAATGCGTCACACTGCTCTCGTTCCATCTGACTCTACGGATCAATTCTCGGTTATTACAGATTCGAGTAAGTCGAAGGAGGCAGGTACAGCTTTCGATCAACTATCGTTGCAGGAGGATGATGATAATTTGTTTACACAGAATTCTCATGGGATCGACTCGTGTGGAGTGAAACTTGAGTATCAGAATCCACAAATAGGCAATTTTCGTGAAAATATCGTCGGAAATCGGCAGAAGACACTATATCAGCTATGACCCATATATACATATATATATATATATATATATATCATGGGGAATGGCTTAAGGTTATCAGGCTGAGGATTATGTATGCATGCAGTATGTATCTTGTATTAGCTTTGCTCCGGCCATCGGTGTGTTTGTCTCGGTATAGCCTATGTGAATATGTTGATTAGTCTTCCGGTAGAAGTTGGGTTATTCAAGTTTCAGTTAGGTTTGTTAAATTATTGAAGCTGATATATATATATATATATACACTGGTGGAGAATAGAGTTTCTCCCTCGCTGAACTACATGTAGCCTGTTCGGATGAACGGTGCCAGAAGGAGCACTATAGTCTCTTGACAGGGGGAGACTTGGTGATTGAATGCTGATTGATTTTTTTTAGTTGTAGAATTAACGTACCTAGAAGCAATTATTCAATGAAATTAAAATACCTTGTAGATAGTTTGCTGGTAGCTGTATGTACTCTTTATGTTATGACCATTATCTACTTTTTTTCTTTTTTAATGTTATTTATGTACTTGGTTATGTCTAAATCTCATGCTTGTGTACGGTCGACATTTGTCTCGTTTGCTTGCTATCACAGTTCTGGTTCTCGGTCTCTCTTCCAAAGTCTTTTTCCATGAAAATAAGTTACGTATGGCACCTCTTACAGATATTGCTTTGCGTATGAGACACAAATATATGGCACATATGTATCTACCATCGGTTAAAGAGCAGAAGGAACCAGAAATGATCTCTCAAGTCTTTTTTTTTTTTTTTTTTTTGAAATCAATAGATATATATATTTTTCCTTGCGGTCCGTAAAATTCGAACCAGATATGAGTTTCACTCTCTAGTCTTCTTAGTTGTACGTATATATAACATTCTCTTGAAATGCCTGAAATGCCATACCTTCATTGTCGTATAAGGCATAGTGTTCTTTATTCTTTGTTCTTTGACAATGTATTTGAAATTCTCTTGAATTGTATTCCTCACCCACCTTTATCAGTGTTTAGCACCTTCTTGATATTTCTTCCATGTCGGAAGATTCTTTCGAACTGTAGTTCTCATTGCAGAGAGAGACAGTGTGACCACTGAAAATAGGAATCAGCATCCCATCCTTCTTCACAGAGAAAAAAAAATAAAAATCATAGAAGGTGTACACGAACAATGTCTTTCTGACATGCAAGTGGTAGTCGTTTTAGACATCCCAACTTGCCGTAGATTTCTCTTTTTCCTTCTTACACAAAAAAAAAAAAAAAAACCAATTCCATTTGGAACTATTTGAAAATATTCTTGCGAGAGTCTCCATAATTAAGCATCAGAACTTTTATGTTTCGCTTTGATTGTGCATATTTGATGTAATCTCTTATTCTCAATGTACGTGTATTTTTCATGGTACGGAGAAGTAGCTTTTCGTCAAGAACTAGAGCTCTTGAACCTTTACGTGTCTAATCGAGAAACCTCATGTTTATACACTTCCTGCTACTCTAATGGCTTCCGCAACCACTGTCTGGATGACGTTGAAGATATAATCAAGCCATGGTGGAAAAATCTGATGCACAGTAGTTGTTAAACCACGTTTCCAAATGTCTGTAATGATTTGGTTTTGTACCTTAAGCTGGTTTCTTTGTGGCACTAAAGTTAGCTTAGAACCGTGAAGGCCTTGCCTTGTGTTCGTGGCTCAAGCCTTTTCAGATCTCCCACCTGTAGAATCTTGAAGGCAATGTGCATTTCGTCCACTCCCATTCCCAACCATCTTCCAAAAGAAATGCAATACAAATTAAAATGCCTGGAACAATTTGGACGAGTGCAGTTTTTATCCTTTCACCATCCAAATATTTGTAGCCTTTTTTTTTTTTTTACATTGTTTTGTAACGTTCCTTTTGGCTCCCATCATCGGATTCATTATTATGTATAAAGGTGATAAGAAGGAACACGGATTCAAAGGAGAAGAAAAGTTATGGGTCCTGTTGGTAGTGTGGGGGGTTGTTGGCTAGTCTTTGCTTTTCTTCTGTGGATGATGCTGTTTCCACTTGTCGCTGCCTTTCATATTGCTGCCGAGGGAGTCACAACAACAACAACAACAACAACAACAAGGTCTAGTCCATCTCTCTATTTCATTCACTTGTAAGGGTTGCAGCCCCAGAATTGATGTCAATGAAAAAGGTTCAGCAGCATCAGGCAAGTGGTCATGCCGCCCATTACAACTTCTTCCAGGTAGGGGAAAAAGCTGCCCACTTCCTTTCTGGAAAGACGCAGCAACCTTTTCTGCAAGTTGCATAGGAAAGCCAATTCAGTCGTAGCCACTTTATTCTGGTATTGATCTGCCTTTCAGTAGGCCAAAAGCACACCACATGCCTCGTGCCTTTAAACGTCTTTCCATCTTTTGCATTTTGTTCTGATTCCCATCCGTTGAAATGAGTGTCAGGAAATTGGTTCTCATTGCAAAGCCTGGGGAAATTGGTCCCATGCGCGTATGGGGCATTCCATTAGTTTTTGTCACACACGCCACTCAGAAGTACTTAAGAAATAGTGCTGGTGTACTATCAATTTATTATGTGGTGTGCAAGATTTTAATGTATTGCTGGTCATAACAATCAAGTAATACCAATTTACCACTACCTCCACAAATACCACAAGAAGAATCTGTGTCGTAGAGACAGGCATCAGTGGTATAAACCAGATAATCTTGTCATGTTTGTTGATTATTGGTTCTCAAGCCAAATCCTATAGGAAAAAGAGGATCGTAAGACTGATGGCCAGCATTCATCGGCAACTGAGATTCCTGTCTAAACCATGTCACTGGCAGAACACCTTCTAAGTCACAGTCGCCAAATATAACATCTGCAATGCCCCGTCCTTCACTTCCTGGTAGCCAGGCAGCAACAAGACCATCGAGATTTTCCATAAGTTTTGGTTCCAGAACTAGAGGTCTTCCTGATATAAGAATTGCCAATGTTGGTACCTTGCTACCTACGTAAGTTATTATATCGGAACCTTTAAAAGGAATATCAAGCTCTAACATGTCTCCCAAGCCTTCTGCATAAGGAGCCTCCCCAGCAGCAACAACTGCGTATGAAAAATCTTGACCCACAAATGTAGATTCCGATGGGAGTTCCTCATATACCACTTCAGTGTTCTTCCCAACTGCCTCCTTTATGGCATCCAAGATGGTTGTGCCTGCAATTTGTAAATGGGGATTAGCCCATGACAAGGACAAGCATTATGTTGAATGACAAAAAACAACGTAAATTATGTGTTATTTGTGATTGTGTTTTTTGTTCTACCTCGTTCTCTCTCACATTTGCAACAAGTTCCTATTCTTAACAAGCACATTAAGGAAACATCAATTAAAGGTGGATGATGTGATCCCTGCTAATGTACAAACTTTGTGCAGCAGATGATATTAATATTTATTTTCGTTTTACACCATTTGATTTCCCTTCATACATCCTAGCATCTTTTATCACACTACTTATTCACCCTTCAACCAATACACCTCACAACCTGATTTAGTGGATTTAGACAAGACTTCAACAACTGATTTCATCAAGCCTATAAATGATACGAACAATTTCATTTTCTCTATACTTAATATCATTATACGTTTTTTAAAACCTAAATTCAATTATACATTTATTACCAATCAAAGTTCCCACCATAGTTTGGGAAAAAGACATACCTATTGTAATTTTACCCTTGCCACCATGCCATGTCATCGTCCATCCACCACATTGATACCCAATATCGTTAGCATGTGTTCCTGCAACAAGGATTCTTTTGGCATTTCTGTCTAGAGGTAAAATAGGCCTTTTGTGATTCTTGCCATTTTTTAACAAAACCAAAGACTTTCGGACTGCTTCACGTGCAAGCTCCCGATGTTCCTGTAAAGAATTAAGAAAATTGATGGTAGATATGACTCTGCAGAGAGAATCCAACTCGAGAATAATTGAAGATTCTGAACCAAAACCTATCCAAAAAACCCGATAGCATTACCTTGCAACCAATGACCTTAAGCAATGACTTATCAGAGAATGGATACTCAAATAGTCCAGCAATAAATTTGACTCTCAGTATCCTCTCAACTGCATCATTGATTCTGGCCATGGGTATCTCTCCTGATTCAACAAGATACGACAAGTCTTCCAGGAATCGCTTATATCTGTGAGGCACCATAATCTATAGGCTTTTCAGCTACCAAAACCAAAAGAAAACAGACAATTTGACATGGATATCAAACTTTATACTGAAAACATACCATATCAATTCCAGCATTAATAGAGGCAGAAATACAATAACGATAATTAGACCCATGTGGCTGAGATAGTCGATCAATTCCTTGCCAATCTGATATCACAAATCCCTGCAGAAGCAACTTCTGTTAGCTTTCAAGTATTAAAATCTATTGAATTTTTCAAATATCTCGATGCAGCAATTTATGACGCAAACCCAACAAATTAACCACTCAAGCGATTTTTTTTAGCCAGAAATTTGATCCCTGAAGAAATCTGAGTCTATATATCATAGAACAATGGTCACTGAATCACACAATAGAGTTCTGAAGTGTGGCCACTACATGTTTCGTTAGAGACCAACAATTATACCTTGAAGTGCAGCTTGTCCTTAAGGATGTTTGTCAACAGAAAACAATCAGAATGCAGCTTCCTGCTGTTCCAACTAGAATAAGATGCCATTATTGTTGAAACTCCCTGAGCCAAGCACTTGATATAAGGTATCATATGGATTCTCTCCAATTTCTCAAAAGAGCATACTGTATCACCTTCATTAATTCCTCCTTCTGTACCTCCATCTCCGACAAAATGCTTGGCACAGGCAATGACATTCGTCCTGAAATATTCAAATAAGGCTAATAAATGTTTAACCATAAGCAGCAACTTGACAGTCTATGTCCAATAACATAACCAAGGAAGGTCTAAAGATGTATTGTGCTCAGTTATTTCTTTATATGCGAAGAAATCAACTATAAAGGCAGGGAAGCTGAGATTTTGTGATAGAAGCACATTGAAAAAACAAAATCATTTGGTAGCTATCGAGATGAAACAAAAAATTGGTAAAGATTGCGTAACCCTCAAATTTCTCCTGGGTTTTTATGTCTGGAGTCTAGTTTGCCATTCTATCCATGAAAATTTTACATATTGTTTTGAAGAACTTCCATAATTAAAAAAAAAATTCTTTCTAAAATTTAGACCAGCATGTGGCATCCACCATCATTGCAGATAACATCCAAAAGGATAGATGCTGCACAATAACAACCATTACATGCAAGCATAACCTTGCATAACACAGGTTCAAGTAGATTGGAGACAGTCTTATAAAGATTCTCCTTCTTAGTTTTCAATTTTCAAGTGTTGGCTTCAACTTATCAATAAAGACAGCATACATGGTTCAACCAATGTGGTCAATTATTTACCTCCCGGCGACGAATGGATATCCCTCTAGGTGCCCTTCGGGTGGCAATCCCTGCAAGCCACTGACAATGGAGGACATTCTACAAACAACCTCGGTATCTTCACTATAGCTCTCATAGCACCTTCCCCATCTAGGGTCCCTGCAAACCTGAACCGGACAAGGCAACACATTAATAATCTACCACCACCCTGACCACCATGTTTTACTAAAATCAGGGATGTGAAAGTGTCTCCTGTAACAAATATCAGATAAAGAAGAAGAAAAAAAAGGGATGCCCCAATTTTATTTAAAAAAAAAGATGATAATTTGATTTTGCCTATGAAACACTTAGAATTGACAACAGGTACTAAGGAAATCTCTTAAAAGGGTTAGTCATCGTCTTCAGCTCATGTGCATCATATAAAAAACAAGTTGTGGTTGGTGATTGGATACTCACAGCAACACATGGAGCAAACGCACAATGGATCCCTGTCGCCTGAACCTCCAGAGCAGTGGCGATCCCAATCCTCCTCGCTAGCTCAGCATCTCTGCAATTCCTTAAAACTCTGAGAACCGCATGCAATCGAACAACACGTCGAATAAGATGATAGCTCGCTCACCTGGTGGCACCAAGGCCAACGTTGTGCGGGAAAATGGTGGCGCCGTAGACGTTGTTGTGGCCGTGCACAGCGTCGGTGGCGTAGATGATTGGGATGCCGAGACGGGAGGACATGGCCAAGCTCTGGAAGTAGTTGACCATGTCGGCCCAGTCCTCCGGGGTGGCGTTCTCCATCGGGGCGCTTCCTCCGCCATTGAGGACGCTACCTGCACCAAACAACAGTAGAACAATTTATTTTATTAGAAGAAGGGAAACCAACCACAAACCCAATCCACCGCACCACAAGTCCACAACACACACATATATTTGATGATTTATTATAAAAAGGAAAAAGAACTAAAAGATGTATCCTTTTTCGTAATTATTGATTTGTATTGGTGTGGTTAAGCACCTATGGAGAGGTGGGTGAGGGCGTGTGGGGTGGCGACGGATCTCTCGATCTGGGCCATCTGTGCGAGCTTCTCCGGCAGAGTCATACGGGAGAGGAGATCTTTGACTCTGGACTCCACTGGCTGAGTTGGGTCCTTGTAGATCGTTTCATCGTTACTGTTGCTGTTGCCACCACCAGCTGTTTCTGTCATGCCGCTCTCCCTCACAGTTCTGTGCTTTGGATTTCGGAATTAGGATGAACAAGGGAGGGGAAAGAAGAAGCAAGAGTAGAAGGCAGAGGATTGAGTCATGTTTCTCCTTGGCAATGGGAAAACCGGAAAAGTCAAGTGAAGTGAATGTGATGATGATTGATTAGGGTCGGAAACGGATCCGGGCCGACGGATCACTTAAGAATGGCAAATCAACAAAGACGTCCCCTGTCGTATGCAACGGTAGTTCCTATTTGCCCTTCTTATTTCTCCAAAATGAGAAAACGTCACAACCTGTTCATTGCAATAAAAAAATTCACAACCAAGGATTAGAGTTGGAGGAATCAGACTACCTTCTCATGCATACATTAGAATTTTTTTTTAAAAATTCCACTCTCCTTAAACCACCACAACATAGCAGTTGATCATGCATACATTAGAGTACCAACAACCATACATAATAACTGAACTACCTCCTCCACACGACATTTAAGAAAGTACCTGAAGTTCAAAAGTAGATCCTTATTAAACTGACTTTATACAGGTATCCGGGGGACAAAAACAAAACAAAAAGGCCACCCCAAGCAAAAGTCAGAGACACATCAGGCTTTTCAAGAGTCACACCACCTTCCCAAGCCCGTCGCCCCACTTGTTGGATACACACCCAAAACTTTTACTCGCATCATCATAGGTAATAAAGTCGAACCATAGCCACAAGAAAGTAGTCATCCAACTACCACGTTCATAAAGCAATCGCCAACAACAACAACAATTACACATCCAGAGCCGACGACATTCCAATTGGATACCTCATCATAGAATAAGGGAGAAGAGAATCTTTAAATTCTACAGTTTTGTGGACACACACAAGGCCACAATTTTAACATCATGCTAGTATTATTACATCACAAATGACAGAAAGAGGACCACATCACACAACCAGCACAATCTTTTCGTCCTAAACGTTACAATACCTTCCAAAAGAAAGAGAGAAGAACATGGGCAATGATATCAGCTCACGCTTTCAAAGGCTTAAAGATGCAACCCCCAAACTCCCAACTTTGTTCACGAAGCTGTTTAGTCAAATCAATGGAAGTGAGATACTGCTTATTACATCTTAGATAGATGGATGGACGGATGCCTACATTTATCTACCTGTTTTACAGATACAGAGTTAAGTATCGACAAAAACATCCATCTCCTCTTTGACAGAACAAGCATTCAGACACAAACGAAGCGTTAGTTCAAAATGAGGACCTTGCACGTGTTTGCATGCTTGGAGAAACAAGAGAAGTATGGTTTCTGACCAAAGAATATATGTATGTACACTCAACTGAAAGGATACAGAGGAACCACCGTATCAGGGTAATCATTCCTTCGTCCAGCAAGAGAATAATAAGCTAGTATCTGAGCTGGCTGATCAATTTGGTTCACTTCACCAGGCCTAACAGCATCGTCAACCGGAATAACCCTCGGAGGAATAAACTCTATATTCCAGTATTGCCGACGCATTGCCAGAAGATCACTTCCAGTGCGGGAGGCATTGTATCCTTGAACCCAAATGTACCTCATTGAGGTTAGTTCCATGACTGCATTTGCCAAGGCACGTTCACTAAAGCAGCATCCTCTCAATTCAAGCTTCTGTAGACTTGGACATCCTTTCGAGAACATTCGCAGCCCCTCATCACTCTCACCAACATAGCCCAGCAGCATCCACCTTACATTGGGACTATACTTGCCTATGTAACCCAGGCCAATGTCTGTCAAACCCCCTTGCCTCAAATAAAGAGCAAATCTTCTCAGCTTGGTGCACCCTATCAACAAAGCCCGAACACCATTGTCTAGTGGTAAATCTGTTATCCTTTCTTCTCTGTCAAGCAAGACTAGCCGGAAGTCACAAAGGTTTTTGCTGTATGTACCAATAGCTTCCAATGCTGCATTTGTAATATCAGAGACATAGACAGCCAGGTATTCCAGCTCTGGGCAGCCTTGGGCTAAGGTTGATAATCCTCTTTGGGATACCATGCCCTGCTCATCCTCAAGGCCTATTTCATCCTCCCCTCTTTCTATTCTCAGCCTCCTTAAATTCTT
>JAMKQA010017897.1:0-24170 GCA_024699735.1 Posidonia australis | reverse complement strand
GACAGAAGAGGAAGGCTCGGAGATCACAGGAGTCAAGGATCACGCGCCGGAGATCATGGGATTGACCGTTGGAGATCTCGCCGGAGAGGTCGTTGGAAAATGCAGGGGTCGTCGGAATTATTTTTGACTTTATATAGTTTTCTGGTTGCATTTTTGAATGAAATAGTGTTGGGCTTAATGGACTTAGGGATTTGATTTGAATTTTAGGGTTTTTGGTTTTGATTTTTTTTATTATGTTTTGTGATTTAAATTTAGGATTAATTTGATGATTTGTGATTTTATTTGGGGATTTGGATTGATTATTTGTGTTTTAATATTTTAAGTTGATTAAGGTTTTATTTGATGATTTAAATTTAATTAAATGATTTGTCTTGGTTTTAAATGGATTAAATTGTTTTCTCTTGATTTTTGGATTTGGATGTATTTGATTTAAATTTCGATTTCGATTTGGTTGATTTAAGTTTTGGATTTGATTAGATTAAATTCAGATTTCATTAGTTTTCACTTGATTTAATTAAAGATTTTATTTAGGTTTTGATTTAAATGATTTTCACTTGATTTAATTAAGGATTTTATTTAGGTTTTGATTTAGATGATTTTCACAAGATTTAATTAAGAATTTTATTTAGGTTTTGATTTAGATGATTTTCACTTGATTTAATTAAGTATTTTATTTAGGTTTTGATTTAGATGATTTTCACTTGATTTAATTAAGATTTTTACTTGATTTCAATCTTAATTAGGGTTTTTAGTTTAATTAGGGTTTTGAATTTTAATTAGGATTTTTTGATTTTAATTAGGGTTTTCACTTAATTTTGGGTTTTAAATGGATTTTAAGTGGATTTTATTTCATTTTGACATGAATTAGGGTTTTTGTTTGATTAATTGGATTTTCAATGTTTTATTTGATTTTGTCTTGAATTAGGGCTTCTACTTGATTAAGTTTGGGTTTTAAATGTTTTAAATGTGTTTTGTTTGATTTTAATTTTTATTAGGTCAGAGTGGATTAGTGTGGGCTTAGATGGGCTTGTGTGGGCTAGGGTTTTTGGTGGTCTCAACTAGAGCATCTTTCCAGAGGAGCCTGCTACCAAGTGACTTCAAAATCGAGGTGTATACAGATGTCCCTTCCAGAACGAGGTCGAGGGAATCGAGACCAATGCTCAGGGTTGATAAGACACTCCTTCTGAGTCTACGAGAGTGTGTTATTTGATGTGGGGCCATGAGCCACTTATTCGGCGGATGCACCGAAAAGTCATGATTCGTGGCCCATGCATGATGCGAATGCAAAGGACGACCCTGATGCTGGGTGTTGCATGGGAGTGATGCTGATAACGAGTAGGTAGCTTAGTTCTCGATGGAGAGCATGAGGGATTCCGAATCGTGCCAAGGGGTGTCCGGACAAGTCTGTCAGACTAATTGGCTGGGGGTAAACCTGGCAAATGACGAACCTTCCGGCCCAGGAGGATGCATGGCAAGATACCGGACTTCAAAACCAAGGAGAGACTAATGACGGATGTCAACCAGATAGTTAGGGCTATCACCCCGAGGAATGGGGCATTAGATAAAACTACTAAACTTGCAAACTAAGGGTCAAAGCATGATAAGTTGATGGACTTACCGACCAGATAGTTATGGTTATTAGCCCAAGGAAAGGGGCAAATAGTGTAGGTGGGGAATTTAATAAAAGGGTGACATTGAGATCCATTCGCCTAGAGTGAATCTAGGAAGGGGTCACCTAGACCTTGCTCGAGGCCTAGAAGAAGAAATGAAAAGGGATTCGTCCGTTATCGAGCAAGTCCACCACAAAAGGCATCGTGATTCGTCCACCTGGAATGAATCTGGGATGGGACAATCTAGACCTCGCCTGAGGCCTAGAAGAAGAATAGAATACGTGGGACTTGTTTGTCATGGAGCAAGTCCGACAAGGATGGCATCGAGATTCGTCCGCCCGATGCGAATCTGGGATGGGACAATCTAGACCACGCCCGAGGCCTAGAAGAAGCTGGAAAATGTGGGACTTGTCCGCCATGGAGCAATTCCAACAAGGATGGCACCGAGACTCGTCCACCCGGTTCGAATTTGGGATGGGACAATCTAGACCTCACCTGAGGTCAAGAAGAAGTTGGAAATATGGGAATTGTCTGTCATGGAGCAAGTCCAACAAGGATGGCATCGAGATTCGTCCGCCCGGAGTGAATCAGGGATGGGACAATCTAGACCTCACCCGAGGCCTAGAAGAAGCTGGAAATATTGGACTTGTCCGTCATAGAGCAAGTCCAACACGGATGGCACTGAGATTCGCCCGCCCAGAGCAAATCATGGATGGGACAATCTAGACCTCGCCCGAGGCCTAGAAGAAGCTGGAAATATGTGGGATTTGTCCGTCATGGAGAAAGTCCAACAAGGATGGCACTAAGATTCGTCCTCCCGAAGCGAATCTGGGATGGGACAATCTAGACCTCGCCCGAGGCCTAGAAGAAGCTTGAAATATGGGACTTGTTCGTCATGGAGCAAGTCCAACAAGGATGGCACTGAGATTCATCCACTGGAGCGAATCTGGGATGGGACAATCTAGACCTCGCCTTAGACCTAAAAGAAGCTGGAAATATGTGGGACTTGTCCATCATGGAGCAAGTCCAACAAAGATGGCACCGAGATTAGTCCACTAGAGCAAATCTGGGATGGGACATTCTAGACCTCGCTCGAGGCCAAGAAGAAGCTGGAAATATGTGGGACTTGTCCATCATGGAGCATGTCCAACAAGGATAGCACCGAGATTCATCCGCCCGGAGCGAATCTAGGATGGAACAATCTTGACCTCGCCCGAGGCATAGAAGAAGATAGAAATATGGGACGTGTCTGTCATGGAGCAAGTCCAACAAGGAAGGCAGCGAGATTCATCCGTCCAGAGTGAATTTGGGTTGGGACAATTTAGACATCGCCCGAGGACTAGAAGAAGCTGGAAATATGTGGGACTTGTACGTTATGAAGCAAGTCAAACAAGGATGGCATCGTAATTCGTCCGCTTGGAGCGAATCTGGGATGGGACAATCTAGACCTCGCCCGAGGACTGGAAGAAGCTGGAAATATGCGGGACTTGTCCGTCATGAAACAAGTCCAACAAGGATGGCACCGAGATTCATCCGCCCAGAGCGAATCTGGGATGGGACAATCTAGACCTCGCCCGAGGACTTGAAGAAGTTGGAAATATGTGGGACTTGTCCGTTATGGAGTAAGTCCAACAAGGATGGCACCGAGATTCGTCTGCCAGGAGCGAATCTGGGATGGGACAATCTAGACCTTGCTTGAGGCCTAGAAGAAGCTAGAAATATGTGGCGAGGTGGAGAAGTTTCCATGTGTGACGGAGCGGAGTGGGAATGCCCGGTGTGCTCTAGCGACTCCTCGACGGCGATCGACGGCGGTGGCTGGGCTGTGTCAACGGCGAGACAGGTTGAAGGCCGGCGGGGGTCCTCTGGAGGAAAGGGAGACCAGAGAGAAGGAGGTGAGAAGAGGAGGAGGTAAGAGAGGCCCACGGGGGCCTCGCTTGAGGCCAAGTGGCCTGACTTCGCCTCAGGGGGCTATGGGCTCACCAGAGGTGGTGAACCTATCACCGGAGAGGTGCGAGAAGGCTGATAGGGCTGCCAACTCCAACATGCTGGCCTAGAAGAGTTCCACGGGACTTAAGCAATGGTGAATCAAAGGTTAAGGGAGGAGGGATTACCTGGATGAGTGTCTCCCGCCGTGTTCGATGGCAACGACGACGTTCCAGCACTGCTCTAGTTGTTGAGGTAGGGGACTTCTAGGCTAAAAGATCGATTTGGGAGGTACTCTAAAGGTCTGCAGGATTGGCAAGGTATTTGGCGATGAGTTTTAGAATGCTGGGAGAGGCTGGAAGATGATGGGAAGAAGATCCCCCCAAGATTGGTCGGCAGTAGGGGTTTTAAACTCTGATCAAGCCGCCTCTTGCTGTCGATCCTCCTCCTGGATGGATTGGGCACCGTGGGATCGAGGGCACGACAGAAGAGGAAGGCTCGGAGATCACAGGAGTCAAGGATCACGCGCCGGAGATCATGGGATTGACCGTTGGAGATCTCGCCGGAGAGGTCGTTGGAAAATGCAGGGGTCGTCGAAATTATTTTTGACTTTATATAGTTTTCTGGTTGCATTTTTGAATGAAATAGTGTTGGGCTTAATGGACTTAGGGATTTGATTTGAATTTTAGGGTTTTTGGTTTTGATTTTTTTTATTATGTTTTGTGATTTAAATTTAGGATTAATTTGATGATTTGTGATTTTATTTGGGGATTTGGATTGATTATTTGTGTTTTAATATTTTAAGTTGATTAAGGTTTTATTTGATGATTTAAATTTAATTAAATGATTTGTCTTGGTTTTAAATGGATTAAATTGTTTTCTCTTGATTTTTGGCTTTGGATGTATTTGATTTAAATTCCGATTTCGATTTGGTTGATTTAAGTTTTGGATTTGATTAGATTAAATTCAAATTTCATTAGTTTTCACTTGATTTAATTAAAGATTTTATTTAGGTTTTGATTTAAATGATTTTCACTTGATTTAATTAAGGATTTTATTTAGGTTTTGATTTAGATGATTTTCACTTGATTTAATTAAGTATTTTATTTAGGTTTTGATTTAGATGATTTTCACTTGATTTAATTAAGTATTTTATTTAGGTTTTGATTTAGATGATTTTCACTTGATTTAATTAAGATTTTTACTTGATTTCAATCTTAATTAGGGTTTTTAGTTTAATTAGGGTTTTGAATTTTAATTAGGATTTTTTGATTTTAATTAGGGTTTTCACTTAATTTTGGGTTTTAAATGGATTTTAAGTGGATTTTATTTCATTTTGACTTGAATTAGGGTTTTTGTTTGATTAATTGGATTTTCAATGTTTTATTTGATTTTGTCTTGAATTAGGGCTTCTACTTGATTAATTTTGGGTTATAAATGTTTTAAATGTGTTTTGTTTGGTTTTAATTTTTATTAGGTCAAAGTGGATTAGTGTGGGCTTAGATGGGCTTGTGTGGGCTTAAGTTGGCTAGGGTTTTTGGTGGTCGCAACTAGAGCATCTTTCAGAGGAGCCTGCTGCCAAGTGACTTCAAAATCGAGGTGTATACAGATGCCCCTTCCAGAACGAGGTCGAGGGAATCGAGACCGATGCTCAGGGTTGACAAGACACCCCATCTAAGTCTACTAGAGAGTGTTATTTAATGTGGGGCCATGAGCCACTTATTCGGCGGATGCACCAAAAAGTCATGATTCGTGGGCTATGCATGATGCGAATGCAAAGGACGACCCTGATGCTGGGTGTTGCATGGGAGTGATGCTGATAACAAGTAGGTAGCTCAGTTCTCGACGGAGAGCACGAGGGATTCTGACTCGTGCCAAGGGGTTTCCGGACAAGTCTGTTAGACTAATTGGCCGGGGGTAAACCTAGCAAATGACGAACCTTCCGGCCCTGGAGGATGCATGGCAAGATACCGGACTTCAACAAGATAGTTAGGGCTATCAACCCGAGGAATGGGGCATTAGATAAAACTACTAAACTTGCAAACTAAGGGTCAAAGCATGATAAATTGATGGACCTACCGACCAGATAGTTAGGGTTATTAGCCCAAGGAAAGGGGCAAATAGTGTAGGTGGGGAATTTAATAAAAGGGTGACACTGAGATCCATTCGCTTGGAGTGAATCTAGGAAGGGGTCACCTAGACCTTGCTCGAGGCCTTGAAGAAGAAAAGAAAAGGGATTCGTCCGTTATCGAGCAAGTCCACCACAAAAGGCACTGTGATTCGTCCACCTGGAATGAATCTGGGATGGGACAATCTAGACCTCGCCTGAGGCCGAGAAGAAGAATAGAATACGTGGGACTTGTTTGCCATGGAGCAAGTCCAACAAGGATGGCACTGAGATTCGTCTGCCTGATGCGAATCTGGGATGGGACAATCTAGACCACGCCTGAGGCCTAGAAGAAGCTGGAAAATGTGGGACTTGTCCGCCATGGAGCAATTCCAACAAGGATGGAACCGAGACTCGTCCACCCGGTGTGAATTTGGGATGGGACAATCTAGACCTCGCTTGAGGTCAAGAAGAAGTTGGAAATATGGGACTTGTCTTTCATGGAGCAAGTCCAACAAGGATGGCATCGAGATTCGTCCGCCCGGAGTGAATCATGGATGGGACAATCTAGACCTCACCCAAGGCCTAGAAGAAGCTGGAAATATGGGACTTGTCCGTCATGGAGCCAGTCCAACACGGATGGCACCGAGATTCGCTTGCCCAGAGAGAATCTGGGATGGGACAATCTAGACCTCGCCCGAGGCCTAGAAGAAACTGGAAATATGTGAGACTTGTCCATCATGGAGAAAGTCCAACAAGGATGGCACTAAGATTCGTCCGCCCGAAGCGAATCTGGGATGGGACAATCTAGACCTCGCCCGAGGCCTAGAAGAAGCTTGAAATATGGGACTTGTTCATCATGGAGCAAGTCCAACAAGGATGGCACCGAGATTCATCCGTTGGAGCGATTCTGGGATGCGACAATCTAGAACTCGCCTTAGGCCTAAAAGAAGCTGGAAATATGTGGGACTTGTCCGTCATGGAGCAAGTCCAACAAAGATGGCACTGAGATTAGTCCACTGGAGCAAATCTGGGATGGGACAATCTAGACCTCGCTCGAGGCCAAGAAGAAGCTAGAAATATGTGGGACTTGTCCATCATGGAGCATGTCCAACAAGGATAGCACCGAGATTCATCCACTCAGAGCGAATCTAGGATGGGACAATCTTGACCTCGCCCGAGGCATAGAAGAAGATAGAAATATGGGACGTGTCTGTCATGGAGCAAGTCCAACAAGGATGGCAGGGAGATTCATCCGCCCGGAGTGAATTTGGGTTGGGACAATCTAGACCTCGCCCGAGGACTAGAAGAAGCTGGAAATATGTTGGACTTGTACGTTATGAAGCAAGTCAAACAAGGATGGCATCGCAATTCGTCCACCTGGAGCGAATCTAGGATGGGACAATCTAGACCTCGCCCGAGGACTAGAAGAAGCTGGAAATATGTGGGACTTGTCCGTCATGAAACAAGTCCAACAATGATGGCACCGAGATTCGTCCGCCCAGAGCGAATCTGGGATGGGACAATCTAGACCTCGCCCGAGGCCTAGAAGAAGTTGGAAATATGTGGGACTTGTCCGCCATGGAGCAAGTCCAACAAGGATGGCACCGAGATTCGACTGCCCGGAGCGAATCTGGGATGGGACAATCAAGACCTTGCCTGAGGCCTAGAAGAAGCTGGAAATATGTGGGACTTGTTCGTCATGGAGCAAGTCCAACAAGGATGGAACTGAGATTCGTCTACCCAGAACAGAAGTGGGAAGGGACAATCTAGACCTCGCCCGAGGCCTAGAAGAAGCTGGAAATATGTGGGACTTGTCTGTCATATAGCAAGTCCAACAAGGTGGCATTGAGATTCGTCCGCTCGAAGTGAATCTGGGATGGGACAATCTGGACCTCACCCGAGGCCTAGAGGAAGTTGGAAATATGGGACTTGTTCGTCATGGAGCAAGTTCAACAAGGATATATTGGATTCCACACACCTAGAGCGGAAAGCCAATGCGACTTCGTCCGAGTGGAGGAAGATCGAAACGGAGAATCATTGGATTGCGCCTTCCCTGGTACAGAAGTCGATGCCGATTTCATTTGTCCAGGTATAAGCACCGAAACAATATTCTCGACTGTTAGCTGGGTAGTCCCCAGTGCAAAGTCGACAGGCAGAAAATGGTAGTGATTTGAACCAATTAAGCACTCGTTGTTGCAATGGCGATTTCCACTTCAATCACAAGCATCTGAACAAGTTGGAAAAAGGGCTCCCATGATTAGACTGTTTCAACATGCAATTAACCAAATAGTAGAGCACAAATGTCAGAAGTCTGTGTCATCTCTGGATCTTTTAGAGCCTCTGACTTTGGGAAACAGTATTTGGCTTAGAACGACTCCACAGATCGATCGAGTTTCCTCAGCTTCACCCTCTGGAATCCCGTGCTTGTTGTTGTGCTGTTTGGTGGATGGTTTACTTGCAGGAACGTTTGAAGAGAGGCATGCTCATTTGATCACTTTGAAAATTGCTCATCCTCTTCGGAAAAATAGCGATCGCACCCTCTAATTTGACAGTAAAAGCCTAGATCAATATGGCCATGGACATGTATGTGGCCAAAGTTTGGCTCAGTGCATCCACACACGAGGTAACTGGCATGCTTTTGGGTAGATTATGGGGTTTTTAACAATTGGAGTAGCTGACATGCCCCTGGTCGAGAGTGTGTTGTAGCAGATTTGCGTGTGCCTTACCAAAAGGCAGCTGGCATGCCGCTGGTTTGGAGCGAAAGGTTCTTCCATAAGGCCATTGACATGCCCCTGGTTTGAGCATCCTTTGCTAAATTCTCAACCAAAAGGTAGCTGGTATGCCCCTGGTTCAAGAATGAGGCGGTGCCTTGCAAAGCGGATGAGATGAATGGTCGTGAGTTATGCATGAATGATGCCATTTTTATCGTCTTGCTATTTTGTTTGCCCTCAGCTTTTAGAAAGCTTCTAATGCCTATTGTTAGGAAGGAGGGAATCTCCAACTCACCCGACACTACCTAGACATCCTGGATTATGCGTGGCACTCTGGAAAGGGTGAGGTAGTAGTTTAGTTGGGCTGTATGGTGGAACAGGCTTCGTACCAAACCCCCTAAGGCCCTACACCTACTTTTCCAATTATCCTTTTTTCTTTTACTCCCTCATAGGCTTGTGGATTCACTCTGCCCCTTGCTTTGAGGTAATGGGTACCTAGGCAGTTGCTGAGGCTGCTTTGACAGTGAGTGAGGGGTGGCTAATCCCTTGGGCAATGGGGACCCTTTTTAGGTACATGCTTCGACTCCTCTCCAAGGTATGTGATAGGGAAAGAGTTATTCCACTCAGCTCTTTCTCTTAGGGCCAACTTCTGTCTGCGCCTTCTATCTTCTCATTTTTTTAGTGCCATGACGTTATTATTTTTTCTTTCGCTCGCATACTCACTCACATCGTAACATTCTATCTCCCCTTGGAGGTGTAGGTCCCTCAGGGCATTTGGATTTGTCACCTTATTCTTGATGAGTGGTGGCTCCCGTACTTGCTGGGATGTCCATGTAGTATTGACTGAGGAGGAATGGATCCCTTTTCGTAACAGGCAAGCTTATCCAATTTTCGTCACCGGGCTAAATGCCTATGCATATGCTATTAATGTGTGTGTGCATGAAATTTTTTTCTTTTGATGCTTTTGTGTTAAGATGCAATGCTTGCATAACATGTGCAGAGAAAAAACATGAATGTAGGATGATGCAAAATGCCTGAATAAAAAGAATGATGCAGGTGGAAATGTGGTAGAAAAGCTTTGCACGGCAAGGATATGACTCCATGTCACCGGTAGCATGAGTTAACTGACTTTGATTGCTCCATGTGGTCCATCAGAGCCATGCCAGCTGAATTGTCCTGAGTTTCCTGTGGTGAGGGAGCGACTGCTTCAACCGTTGCTACTTTGCCTTTCCGACACCTCATTTCTTCCATGGTGTCTTCTGCTAGTACGACAAGCTGTTCTTGGAACAAAACTTCTATGTTCTGGAGCATTTCATCGATCTGTGTCTCTACGACTGCTCCTTTTGTCCTCATCAGAGGCAAGATCCATGTAGTACACAGACTCGTGGTCATTGCTCATGCAAGGGTCAGTACTCCCGATCGACAACTGAATTTGGGCAGGCACTATAATAGGAACTGTAGCTGGCACTGCAGATGAAGCTAAAACTACTGTCTCTAGAGCTATGACAGTAATGGGGCTGACATGGCTGCTGGGGCTGCCACGAGGACTAACGCTGTAACTGAAACTGTTGTGACTGACTGATGCTGTACCCAGTGTGGTAGTTGGAACTGGGACTACTGTGGTTGAAGTTGAAACTACTATAGTTAGAGCTAGAGTTACTGTGGTCGGAACTGTATCTGTTGTGGTTGAGATTGAAACTGCTGTGATTGAAGTTGAAACCACTGTAGTTGAGGTTGGAACCACTGTAGTTGGAGTCAGAACATGTTGTGGTGAGGACCGAAACTGTCGTGGCATTCTCTTCAGAACAGTATTTCCAACTACTTACTTGCTTAACTGTGCTTGACGGTGTGTCTTGCCGTAGCACAGCTGTGTCTAGACCTTGACCTGGACCGAGACTCCCTACACTAGAAAAGTGAGTGAAGGCAGGAGGGGAATTCTACCTCGATTGCAGCAAGCACCGAGAGTGTTGCAGCTGTTCATAACTAAGTCTTTCTCTTCTCCTCCACGGCAACAGGCTTGGCGATCCCCTGACCGTACTCCTAGAGAGGTGTCCCTTTCTCATATACCCAACAGTGACATATATTCTCGACCATCCTAGAAAGATTGCTACTAACAGGTGAGTAGCTGCCACTTTCAAATTCAGAGATGAAGTTAACCGACTCAAACCGATCAACCCAGGATAGAACATCTAAAGGCTTGGGGTTAAAGTGGACAGTTTGGTGGGACAAGGTTGAGACAGTAGCTTTTGGCTGTGATGGTTGTTCTCCACCACATCTAGGGTATTTATACGTGTTGGATCAAATGGGTTCACGGCAAACTGGCAAACTCTGGCTAGGCCTCTCGTCGCAAAACAAAGGACGAGAGTTGCACACACGAGTGCTGCCTGATAGAACTAAGGATGAGGCAGGACGACGAACAAGGCTGATGAGACCCGATGGATTCCCTCGGAAAGAACTAAGGCAGAGAGGATGAACCATTGAAGTTCTAGCATCCTTGGAGCTTGTCGGCTCGGACAAGATGGGGTCGGCTATTAAGGGTGTGCACGTGCATATGTAGGCATGGATTCAGGTGCTAGCGTGAGCTGCCTCATACGGGTTGACGACAATGTCTCCATCGTCAACCAAGTCCTGGACAACATTCCGGAGAGCACAGCAGCTATTCGTCGAATGTCCATGAGTGCGATGGAATTGGCAGAACAAACTGCCCTATACCACTTAGGAAGTGGGTCCGATGGTGGATGGATCCCTGGTAGCTGCCGGAATGGTGCAACTTTAGGAAGGATGTCGCTCAATGATTCCCCGAGTGGGGTGAAGTCACCTTCCTTATGGTGAGGTCGCCTTTGCCGTTGTTGCTGCCCTTACTGAGCTGACACAGCGTGACATGTCGGCTCAATAGTGGTGTGTGGTGTAGTGCATGTAGAACTAGATGCTGGTGAGGGTGTAGATATAAATGTGGGTGCTATTCCCTGTGTGCCAACGACAATGGTCCCATTTTCAATTAAAGTCTGGATGACATCCCGTAGAGTGTGGCAACCATTAGTCGAGTGCCCCGGGGCTCGATGATAATCGCAATATACGCTCGCGTCATACCATAGAGGAAGTGAAACTGGTGGGGGACGCAGATCAGGGAGTCTTAGAAGTGACACAACTTGAGGAAAAACAACTCTGAACGGCTTGCCCAGTGGAGCTTAGTCACTTTCAGCGCGGCGGCCTTGTTTCTGCTTAGGTTGCTGTCCTTGCCGAGCCGACGCAACGTGATGCACCAGCTTGATGGTGGAAGGTGTGTGTACAGTGTGCAGTGATGACCTACATGTTGGGACCTGAACCTGATGCTGAGGTGGACAGTGAGTATGTTGTGCTATGTGTGATGCTGAACGTGAGAGCAATAGCTGTGGCACCAGTACAACTTCGGGCGATGGGTCGAGAAGTGCTGTATTCTCTCACAACTAATGGGTTAGTCCTTAAGTGCCTGTGATGCATGCTGTGACAAGTGCAGTTGTGGTGCAGGAGGCAGAGATAACGCCACCATCGCTAGAGCAGCGTGAAGTTGGGGAGATGGTATGGGCGTGGTGCAATGGGATGAGCCTGCAATGCTATAGTGGTCTACATTGGAACTCCAAGGGCCGACGGAGGAGGACCTCCAACAGGATCAAGGGAAAGAGCCATGTGCTCGAGCCTAGAGGCCGAAGCTCTCAAGTACTGAGCTTGCATGGCTGAAGACTCAACAAAAAATGGGTCAGAAGGCAGGAGAGGAACGAGAGTGGGTCCTAACATAGAACTAGCCGCAACTGGCTGGACCTCTGAAACAAGGGGGCCCAAGAGGGGGACTACATCTGGCAATACATTCGGGGCCTGCGTTGTGGTTGGCAAGGGTGAGTGAGATAGCTGGGTTACCGAGGTAACAAGTGAGGGTGACTGTGCTGACGGGGTTGTTGGATACTCCGGTCTGGTGGTGAGTTGGATCATGTTCACCGTGGAGATCGAACCCTCGAGAAAGGAGCGATACAGGGATAGTGGGAATGGAGCAAAAGAATCATGAATCAAATATGAGGGGTCTAGCACAATAAAGTTGGACTAGGCGGGGAAGATTGCGTGGATTCCAGAGGTCGCCTGTGCGCCTGGATGGTCGTGCTCTAGGAGAGACGAGCTAACAATGCTAGGGGGGATAGGGACGGATGCAGATGCTTGTGCTTGTGTGGGTTCAGACTCCACCTGCTGGGTGCGTATGACAATGACCTTGCGGTCGATCAAGTCTTGAATAGCATCCCGGAGCAAGAGGCAATTATCTGTCGCATGCCCCGCGGTGCGATGGAAATTACAGAATAGATCCTCTTTGTACCACCCCAGCAACGGATGCGGTGGTGGGCGAATCCATGGAAATTTCAAGAGTGACTGTACCTTAGGGAGGATGATGCTTAAGGGCTCAACCAAAGGTGTGAAATGGCACGCTGGGCGGCGTGGTCGTGCTTGTCCCTAGTACGGTCCTTGCCTTGCCGATACGACAGGGTATACCGGCTCGACGGTGGTGGTGATGTGGGAAGCGTGTGGTGCTCTACGCGTGGGTGCACAGACTAATTACTGCCGAGCTAGATGCCCCGTATTGACAGGCACTGCTAGGGGCTTGATGTATGCGATAGCGTTCTAGAGAGGATCTCTCCTTTTGTTGGAGTTGTTGCTCACGCTGTTGTTGTTGTTGTTGCTGTTGCTTGCTCCCAAGGCAGAAGTGGGGGATGTAGCCTGCTTGGTGAATACGGTAAGTGCGGGGAAACTGCCACTACACAGCAAGCTTTCCACAGGAGCACCAGCTTGGATTAGCGATGCAAATGTGGTGATAGGTTGTATGCTAAGTAGAGCCCCGATAGCTGGTTGCGCTCCACGGATAACCATCTCGATAGATTCCTCATCCGAGGGTCTATCTCGAACTTGTGAGGCAAGAGCGCGCCAACGTCCGACATACTCCCCAAATGGCTCTTGGGGCTTCTTCTTGATGGCGACAAGGTCCTCGTGTTTAGGGACCAAGTCGAAATCGAAGGAGTACTGATCTAGGAATGCTTGGCTGAGATCGTTCCAAGTCTTGATCCATGCCACGTCTAGGGATGTGAACCACTTTAGTGCAGGACCGGTCAAACTTTTCTGGAAGAGCCAGATTAATAACTTCTCGTCAGCCTGAAGCTACGCAAGATCTCCGTAGTACACCCTCAGATGTGAAATAGGGCAGCCCATACCATCGTATTTCTCAAAATCCGGGACTTGGAAGTTCGATGGAAGAGTTGCCCTTGGAAAGTAGCAAAGGTCCCAGAATTGGTAAGACTGGTAGTGTCCTCCCTGCATTTGTCGAAGTGCTCTTTCGAGATCACCCACCCTAGCATGGAGGGCGTCTGAAGTTACTGCCATTGAGAGTGGTGCAGCTGGGATGGGTCCTGCATACGCCGTATGGGTCGCACCGAGGTACTCCTCTGGATCCACCATCACGTCTGCTTGTGTCAATGTGCATTGTCCAGTGTACCCATGCGTCGATGTAAAGTGTTGTGGGGGATATGCAGAAATCTGGTTCTAATGCAAGGAGAGAGAGGGGGATGTATGATGAACTAAGTGAGGTGTAGTGGGAGTAGGGTGCGGCTGCGGTCCCAGGATAGATCTAGGGAATATGGCCTAAGGGTGCTGCGCCCCTTCCATGCCTAGAGGCTGGCCACCAGGTGCATAGGAGGTATGCTGTGCAGTGACTAGTGGGGGTGTTGTATGTGGAGTCAGTCTTGCCATCGTCGAGGCTGCAAGGAGTTGGGGCGATGGTTGAGGAGGCAGTGCAGTGGGTGCATCATGACATGCAAGGGGTGGCGACAGAGAGACCTCTGAATCTGGAGGGGGAGCAGTAGGAACCGGAACGATATAGAAGCCCATGCTCTGGAGCTTTTGAGTAAGCTCAAGAAACTGCGAGGTATGGAGGATATGAGACCTCTCGGTGGCAGCACCAAAGGTCGAGGTCAAAGGCATGGGAGATCCAAGAGGAGGTTGAACTCTAGACTGTCTAGTAGAAAGAGATCCTATTAAAGGTGTCACTGCAGACGATTGGGTGTCAAAAGTGACAGATCCAGCCAAGGGATAAGTCAGGGGCGGGGTCTTTGGAATGCGCGCGGCCGTCACAGTGACGGCCTTGATGACCAACTTCGTAGTGGTGTGAGCCTACCAGTTTCCGGTACCCGAGGGATTCCCGATCATCAGGAAATGGTTGTCTGGAAGAGTGACAAAGGCGGAAGAGGTCACCGTCGAAGGAGGGATGGAGGAGGCAGTCACCTCCGGAGTAGCAGAAGTCAAAGGCTCACCAAAGTGCTGGGCCATGGTAGAACGAAAGCGAATGAGAATCGGACTACGGCAATAGGACAAAGGACGGACCTTAGTACGAGCTATCGTCGAAGGCAACGGGTAGCTCGGGAAAGGATGATCGGGATCTGTCACCAAAGGGGAAACAGAGAATGAGGACTCTCGAGCTCCGGCAGAGGAACTCGCACAACATCTTGGAAAAAGAGCAACAAGATTCAGGGAAACCTGATGTGAGTAAAACAAGACACAAGTGCAATGTTATTACGGTGGCATGAATGGTACGCATGCATATGAATGCAACTAACATGCTCTCTCTCACCAATTAAGTGTTTCCTAAGAGGTCGTCTACTTCGAGATCACACATGGGTAAATAGGGCTCCGACTCAGGCTAGAAAGTAAAGGTCCTTGCTCTAAATCCTGGCCAAAGCGTAGGCAGTGAACGAGTGGTGCGTTGATGGCCTCATCTTCTGCAGTAGCATGGAGTTGTACCTTCTACTAACTCCAACCCGGCCCCAGACAAGGGGGGACAACCTAGCAACAAGTCCTACACCAAAGCTATAGAACGGGTTACCAAAATTGCCCTTCGTGGACTATAGGTGGACTCTAGGGAGAAGAATGTATGCCCTATATGATCAATCATGCAATATGCTTTTGCGTTTTTTTACTTGCATTTTATTAACCAAAGGGAGAGTTTGATTTGGTCTCTAGTTTTGCCTTATTAATTGTTCTCTGAGTTTGTATGTTTTATTTTAACCAAAAGGGGGAAACAAACACGTCTCTACTCTCTTAGGCATGTCAAGTGTGAAAAAGGGAAGAAAACACACAAGCAAAGCAAGCAACAAGCAAAAGGCATGATCATGGCATGTGCAAGTGTCATGGGATCATGATTGTGAAAAGAAAACATCCATCATATCAAAAGACAAAGCCTGTGACATGCGAGTGTAGTGACAAAGCAAATGTGTGAGAGAAAGTGCAAAAGGCTCGCTAACTAAACAAACAATCACCAACGAGGCAAACAAACAACATATGAAGCCAAAGCAAGCAAAAAGACTAACTTGAAAGTCAGAATCTTGTACTCCCCAGCGGAGTCGCCAGTTTTGTGACCATGCCAACCCGAGGGTCCGACGCGGAGTCGCGTTAGAGGGAGGAGATCACAACCATGCCAAGATGGCGAAGGCACAACATAGGATAAAACAAACGGAAAAGGAGTAGCCACCTAGTCTAAGACAAAGCATGTGGCATGCGAGTGTAGTAACAAAGCAAATGTGTGAAAGAAAGTGCAAAAGGCTCGCTAACTAAACAAACAATCACCAATGAGGCAAACAAACAACATATGAAGCCAAAGCAAGCAAACAGACTAACTTGAAAGTCAGAATCTTGTACTCTCTAGCGAAGTCGCTAGTTTTGTGACCATGCCAACCCGAGGGTCCGACGCGGTGTCGCGTTAGAGGGAGGAGATCACAGCCATGTCAAGATAGTGAAGGCGCAAAATAGGATAAAACAAAAGGAAAAGGAGTAGCCACCTAGTCTTTTAAGGGAAAGACGAGGAAAGCCACGAAAGATTGGATGCATGAGGTGCAAATGTGAAGGCTAGATGTTTGCTAACCAGAGGATGGGTAAGGATTCCTATTACGCACGAGGAAGGTGTTAGGCACCCTTGTATGTCCGAGAAACTCGGTCTTTTTAGTCTAAATTGCTTGCTAAAGGCTGGATGAATGTTTGCTAAGCCTAGATTGTGCTCTAAACATGCTGACACATATGCCATGACAAAATTGGATGAATGAGCAAGACAATGTATGAAAACTGCGAAGAAATTCACATGAAATGACGAAATTGCAAAGTATGACACGACAAAGAAAATCACATGAAATGATGAGGTTTTTGCAAAGAATGGTTCAAAAACTCATACAGGCCTCAAGTGAATAAAAAATGAAACAACGTTGATCAGTGGAATCATGAAAAACATTGCAGAAATCGAGATGGAAAAATTGCAAAGAAACCCACATAAAATGGACAAATGATGCCATGTGAAGAAAATCACATAAAATGACAGTGTTTTTGGTTCGAATGTCAGGGAAAACCACACTAAAGCCAAAAGATGAGAAGCGGAGTCAACCCAGGCTCTCAGAATTGTGAAAAGGTCATGAAAATCGAAAAGGAGAAGATAAACCGCAAATAGGCCAATGTGGGCCTTTCGGTCAATTCGTATAAGCCCTCGGGCGACGAAATCCAAATCAAATCAAAAATTCAAAGCGCAAGATAAAATAGAATCAAATATAATGCAAGGCAAGAGACTCCAAAAACAAAGCAGAGAAAAATCCGAAAAAGGAAACACAAGAAACACAAACTCACTTAAAAGGAGGGATTGATGCGTAAATGTGATGAAAACTATATGAAATGGATGAATAAATGCCCAAATGTATAAGAAATGCTAAGGGATTACTTGGAAAAGGATTATGTAGGGTTGAGTGCGAAACTAAAGTGCATGCACATGGATTAGAGACACAAGGGTAATTTGGTCATTTTCATGGCTAGATGTGATAAATGCAAGTATGGGGATGATGCATGATCTAGGTTATGACAAAATTTGTACAAAACATCTAGAAAATGTTATTTGTGGGAAAAATGTGAAAAGGATAAGATCTTAAAAACCATGAAATGATGTAAATACAGTAAAGGACAAACACGAGGATTGAAATGCAAAATTCACAAAGGGATGACAAAATGGATCAAAAATGCATTCGTGACTTCTATTCTAACATGCAGATGATGAATTGAATGTGCATGTAGCACTGAGATGTGTAAAAATTGCCTGAAAACTCAGGGTCTAATGTGCAAAATTCACACATAATGCGAATGTGATTAAAATGTGAGACTAAAGGTCAATCCATAGTGAAAACATGATTCTTAATTGAAATCCATGATTAAATGCAAAACGTGAAATGCAATGAGTGAAAAATGTCAGAAATATGCAAGAAAACATTTAAAACCCTAAATGATGGATTTAAAACTAATCTAGGGGCCTATATGCAAATTTTCTGTGCCAATGAAGTGTTTATTAAAGAGCTAGGGACATATGTACAAAATTCCAAGGGCCTAAAAGTGATAAAAAATGGAATTTTATGTTGGCCAGTGTAATTATGTAATTTATTAGAGTCAATGTGCAAAATTCATTAAGAAAACAAATTTTAATAATTTTGGGGGCTTAATGCAAAAGATCAGGACTTAAATGTAACAAAAATTCAATTTTAATGGTGACCAGTGTGATTTTGAAAACCTTCAGGGTTCAGAATGCAAATTTCTCAGAGAAAATTAATTTTAAAGAGTTCCAAGGGTCAAATGCAAATGTTCAGGACTTAAATGTAAAGAAATCATGGGTCTAGGGACCAAGATGTGATAAAACATGCTCGAATGCATTAAGAATGAAAAGATCTAAATATGCAAGGGATTATATGCAAATTTCACAAAGTAAATAAAAGAACAGAAAGTATTTAAAAACTTTAGGGGCTAAAATGTAAAAAAACAGGACCTAAATTAAATGAAAAAGAACCTAAACGTAGTAAACTAAGGACCTAAACACAAAACCTAGAACTAAAGGGGTCTGGATCTAAATTAAATCCATTCGAAGTCAGACGAACCAGCGGTGACCTAGCGGTGGAGGAAGATGAGCATTGGTCAGGGAAGCCTCGAGGAGCCACGGCGGTAGACTTTGGCGCTCCGAAAGGGACTTGGGCGGCCCGAAGACGTCCCCCAACCTAACGCTTCGACGAGGCACTCTGACGGCGCCGAGGAAGATGAAAGCGAGATGACCAGTGGTTGGAGCGGCACAGCGATGGCTGGGAAAGCTCCGGGGAGCCACGATGGGGCTATAGGAGGCAACGACGACGTTTGGGATGGCCCGAGCCATTCCCCCCATCTCTGGCTTTGATGACAAGCACGGTAGAAGTCGTCGGGATGTTACGGTGGTCAAATCGGCGACGTGGCGGTGCAGAGGCTTTTGAGGCGAGGTGGAGAAGCTTCCCAGAGCGACGGAGCGGAGTGGAGTGGGGATGCTCGGTGAGCTCCAGCAACTCCTCGACGGCAATCGACGGTGGTGGCTGCGCAATGTCGATGGTGACGCTGGTTGAACACCAATGGGGCTCCTCTAGAACAGAGGGAGACCAGAGAGAAGGAGAAGAGACGATGAGGAGGGAAGAGAGGCCCACGAGGGCCTCGCCAGAAGCCCAGTGGCCTAACTCCACCGCAGGGGGCTGTGGGCTCAGCGGAGGTGGTGAACCCATCACCAGAGAGGCGCGAGAAGGTGGACAGGACTGCCAACTCTGACAAGCTAGCCTAGAGGAGTTCTGCAGGACTTAAACAAAGGTGAATCAAAGGTTAAGGGAGGAGGGATTACCTGGATGAGTGTCCCCCGCCGTGTTCAATGGCAATGACGACGTTCCGACACTGCTCTGGTTGCTAAGGTAGGGGACTTCTAGGCTGAAAGATCGATTGGGGAGGTACTCTAAAGGTCTGCGGGATTGACTAGGTATCTGGAGATGAGTTTTAGAATCCTGGGGGTGGTTGGAAGATGATGGGAAGAAGATCCCCCAATGATCGGTCGGCAGCGGGGGTTTTAAACTCTGGTCAAGCCTCCTCTTGCTGTCGATCCTCCTCCTGGATGGACTGAGCACCGTGGGATCGAGGGCACGACGGAATAGGAAGGCTCGGAGATCACGGGAGTCAAGGATCACACGTCGGAGATCATGGGATTGACCGTTGGAGATCTCGCCGGAGAGGTTGTTGGAAAATGCGGGGGTTGTCGGAATTATTTTTGACTTTATATAGTTTTCTAGTTGCATTTTTGAATGAAATAGTGTTGGGCTTAATGGGCTTGGGGTTTTGATTTGAATTTTAGGGTTTTTGGTTTTGATTTTTTTTATTTTGTTTTGTGATTTAAATTTAGGATTAATTTGATGATTTTTGATTTGATTTGGGGATTTGGATTGATTATTTGTGTTTAAATATTTTAAGTTGATTAAGGTTTTATTTGATGATTTAAATTTAATTAAATGATTTGTCTTGGTTTTAAATGAATTAAATTGTTTTCTCTTGATTTTTGGCTTTGGATTTATTTGATTTAAATTCCAATTTCGATTTGGTTGATTTAAGTTTTGGATTTGATTAGATTAAATTCAGATTTCATTAGTTTTCATTTGATTTAATTAAAGATTTTATTTAGGTTTTGATTTAAATGATTTCACTTGATTTAATTAAGGATTTTATTTAGGTTTTGATTTAGATGATTTTCACTTGATTTAATTAAGCATTTTATTTAGGTATTAATTTAGATGATTTTCACTTGATTTAATTAAGTATTTTATATTGGGGTGTCTACACATATTTAATATTCTAAAATTTTAAATGCTAAACTCTTAGATATCTTCTTACTCTAAAATGATATGTTCACAATAGATGTCGACTAGAAGGATCAATTGTAGAAGGGTATTTGACCGACAAGTGCTTGACATTTTGCTCACGTTACTTGAGTGGAATAAAGACAAGGTAAACTTGAAAGGAACGCATTAATGATAATTACACATTAGCAACAAAAACAAAATTTAAGGAAGAAATGATTGTTACCACAATACCAATTGCAAACCTTTTTAATTTAGAAAAAGATTTTGGTGATTGGGTTGTTCTGCTAGGTGCTACTGTACTTGGTTTTTAAACCTAAATGGGTCTATTTAATGATGTGGATATCTCAAGTTGATCTCTAGTTGTGCTCTTTTCTTCTTCTTTGCTTCTGGTGATGATGTTGTGGTAAATAAGGGATTGGAGTCTGCTTTGTGGTGTCTTTGTCCTTTCCTGTTACTTGTTAATGTTGTTGTCAATTGTTAAATAGTATGATTTTAGTGATGTAGCAAGTTGAGAACACTACATGTTTATTGCTTTTTCCTATGTTTCTAATCATAACAATATGTAGATGCCACTAGATCATTGATACTTTCCTGGTTTTCTTGTTCACCTTTGAAGTAGGAAATGTCATTAGTTTTTTTTTCTCATCTCAAAATGCCATTGATGTTGCATTGTCAATTACTTGATGATTGATGAAATGGCAGAAAGGTTGCCTATCATTCTTTTCTATTAAAATATAGACATTCATCTTCGTGATTTGTGTTAACACTTGGAATCATGTTAATAGAAAGGTTGCCTATCATTCTCAAATCTATAGTTAACGTTGTTTTTATTGAAATGGATACTTGCTTCTCTCTAAATATTAGTACTAACTTGTTTTTTTTATTGTTTGAACAGGTTATTTGCTATGGCTCTTAGGAAATTCATTACACTAAAGGGCCTACAAGCATCGACATCCACCTTTAGAAGGCCTGAAAACAACATAAAGACAACTACTACAAGGCCTGAAACCACCAGCCCTACACCACCCCAAATACTTGTATCCACTAACCCTACATCACCCCAAATCCCTGAACTAAAAGTCTTGCCCATTTTGTCCATTGCCCTGCTAAATTTGAGCCACTTCCTAATGGAGTGGATGAGATTAGGAGGGCGTGCTCTAAGGGTAGTCAAGGGAAAACACGTGCTAGGGGTGACATTTTAGGACCACTAGACGGACAGCGCTATAAAGTAGAGTGGGATAGATATGGTTATCCCATAGGAGGGTGTGGAAAACAATTGAATAGGTGCCTTGCTAGTTTTGCAAAGTAAAGAGAGTTATGGCCTATTAACAAAAAGTGAGTATATATAGACCACTTAGCGTTCGAGGACATATCGCATTTTCTTGTGGTAAAATATCTATATTGACTTTAATATTGTATAATTTATTAGTAGTTCGACTAACCTAATTGATCTTATATTTTGTTTTTGCAGAATCAAATTGATCTCAATGGACATGAAAATGCTTGCCATTACTGCTTTCAAGTTCTCAATTCCAGATAAAGAGAATGGAAGGCTTACTTGAAGAGCAAGTGTTACAAGTCTTTTGACAACAATGAGGAGAGCATGACACATCGAGACTTAAGGATTGATGCTGGATAATTTCTACATAGCGGAGCATGAGGTAAAATTATGTCTTGTTATATCTACATCTTTTTTTCAAAAAATGACTTGTCAAATGCACTCATCCCATCATGTTAATGCGAATGTTCTGTGTACATTTATATGAAACTACATCCCTGTTCTAGAAAATTCTAACTCTGTTTTCTGAAAATGTTCTAACTCATTTGCATTCTAACCTTAAGTAAGTTGTTGCTTGGAAATTAGATGGCAAGACATTAAGGTTACGTTTGGAAAAAGGATTTGTAATGGTTTCTTTTTCTGAAAAAAATGCTTTATGCTAAAAAAATGGTTTTGCTAGTTTTTTTAGTCTTACTTTGTGTGGAAATGCTTCATAAATATATTCCTTTTTCAAGTCATTTAGTATATCCTCTTTCGCTTTTATTGTAGAGAATATCCCAATTGAATAGCATGAATCAGAAGAAGAAAAAAAATGAATCGTCACATTGGGTTGAGTTTCTTTTTGCAACTTTGCTAAGAAATAGTATTTTATTTAATCCAATTTGAATAGCATACTCATTTATTTATTGCAAGGGATATTCACCTATCTTATCATAATTTCTCCTTTTTATTATGTTCCTAATGGAAAGAGAAGAGACATAGTCCTACAAAATTGGAAATGATCAGTTAAGCATATATGCCGAACCAGATTATCGTAATAATGAGATCATCGTGAGTATAAAATTACATAACTATAGAATATAGTTGTACTAGTATAGTATTATTGTTTTAAATTGAATATATCTTCATGCAGACTAAAATAAATGAATCAATCTTGACCCAACAAACTCAAAGTTCTTCATGAGGCTTAGATGAGATAGAAGATATTGCAAGCAAGTTTTGGGTTCTTAAAAGTTTGATAGAGTCTGTCTAGCTAGTGTTGGTGTTGCTACACCTCACAGTAAGAGGTTTCCACATGACAGAAATCCTTAAGTGGCCATGTTGCAAAATGAGATAGCCACATTAAAGACATTCATTGTTAATATATTTGTGTTGCATTCTCCATATTTTACTGTTGAAAACTAATATTAATTATGTGTAAAAGAATAACAAGTACATGGCTAATTTTATGCAAAAGATGGCAACGCATATTGGCATGGACCTCTTAGATGATCTTTCTACTGGTGTTCGAGAGGACCTAGTACATGTTAAGACTTACTTTCTTAAATTTAGTTTTCTATGTTCATATATGCATCAAATATGCATCAGAGACAAAGATGTCATGAAAAGTAAAATGTGATGTGAATCAATGCATCTGAATGTGACATGGAAATTCAAAAAATTAAATCTGAAACTATCTTAAAAGCATAAAAAATGAAGACATTAGGTAAAATTTCTCTCATTTTACCATTTCACTCTTCTATTGACCCTTTTTGTTCATTCAGTCTTCCTTTTAGCAATTGATGTGAATATTTTTAATTTGGTCAACATAATTTGAAAATGTAATCTCTTCTGGACTACTATTATTGTATAGGCAATTATCAACTTCTGAAGTACCTGAGAATTGTCTTCCAAGCAAATTAGTACTATAGATAATTCAGAAATTGAGAGTGAAATCTGTACCTCTCCTACTATCAAATTTTTCCTGCTTGTGACAATTATGCTTCCAGCATACAATTGCTGTTCTATTGCTGATTGTGCTACTTGATCGAAGTTCATGTTATTCTACTTTGATTTGTGTTTTGAATCGTTGTTGCTACTTCTACAATGAAAATGATCTTTAGTTTATTGTTTAAGTTAAGCCAGGAAGTAGCTACTGCTGTTACTTTGTGTATCTATTATTCAATTCCTAGCCACAGCATTATACTTTTATTAGATTCTATAAATGGGACATTCCATCTTAGGTGGGTGTAGGTCTGTAAAGTTAAGCTAATGCCTTTTTTTCTTTGTTTTTACTTGGTGGTTGCTTTGCTTTATAGAAAATATATAACCAAAGTAGCCTATGGTGGTCATTTGATCTCATATACTTTTGGAAATATGCCTCGAGTAATTTCGCTTGAAACCGAAGCATTTTATGAAGCTGAATGCTGCTTTTCCATCTATTGATAACTGAAGTTTACCCTGTAAAGTATTATCTTTCTGCAAATTTCATTTAGTTGCCTGAGTTCTACTCCTTAGGAAAGTTTACCTACCAAGCAATTGAACCTTACGTGCAATCTAGACTGTCTTCATGATCGAATTTGTTAGATACATCGTCTGTTCATGTAGTGAACCACTAAATCAATTTAGACATGCCAACCGAATCTTCATATATATCTGGCACGTTATGAAAACTAGAAGTCAAACCTTCTATCCTGCTAGCTTATACAGGGCCTGTTGGGTGAAATTACCTTACAAGGCTTGAAATACCAGTGCACAAAGGAAGAAATTTGTGGCAATGACATGGTTGGAGGCTTGGAGCTAACCAAGCTGGTCTACCCGTGGACAATGTAGGGTGCCAAGTTT